>PVKA01004634.1:52300-97292 GCA_004027165.1 Ctenomys sociabilis
AATATAATATATATATATATATATATATATATATATATATATATATATATATATATATATATATATATATATATCCAAAACAGATCAGCAGTCCACAATAGAAGTGGGTTATCCACAGAAGTTGACTTGAGCCATTCACAGCTCAGTGTATTAATATGACTTGACTTTATATACCTCCATTTTTATACTTTTCTGCTGGATGGTTAAGATCAAGTTAAAACAAGACTTATATAACAAGAAATGTAACTTTTGTATCAGACAAGGTCAGTCAGGTATGCTCAGGGTTTATCTTGTAACCCTGTACCGCACTTTGTAGATCCTGGCCTCTTCTTTTCATTTGGAGAAGCTGCTTCATTGCATGTCTCAGTGAGGACCAGAGCCTTGTTCCCCGTATAAAAGGAAAAGATCAGTTAGTGTCCATTTTCTATATAGGTAGGACCCTGTGACATAACTTAGGGCAACCGTATGTGCATGCTTAGCACTTTACATATGGAGTTAGTGACTCAGAAGTAGAATCAGTGCAGAACTCTTTGGTCACAAGTAGAGGAAGAGCAGCATCTGGTTCTAAGCATAGCAGTAGGGGTGACAGCTTCAGGGCACCCAGATTCTAAATGCATGGTATTAGCAAGTGACAGAAAGGCAAAGCCACGAATGTCAGGTACTAGGATGGAGACATCATCACCAGGCATGGTGAGTGCCGTGAGTTTGCTTATAGAGCTCCTGGCGCCATGGCTATCTTCATTCCATACATGTCAGTCTTCAGTGGCAAATGATCTTAGTTAATAAAGTCATCTGGTCTTAACTTCATCAATCAGTTTTGATTGTTTACATCAAAGTACCATGGCATTTTAGTTCCTTAACATTTCTCCAGTATCAGATACTCTTCTAGATAGGATGAATAGAACAGCAGTATGCCAGGTAAGATCCTTGCTCTCATGACAGTTGTAGGGTAAATAAATTAATAATTGAGGGAACAAGAATACAAATGAGGAAAAAAACACCAAATTGAAGTAAATGCAATGGAAAAGTGAAATCTACCATATGATGGAGAGTAACAGGTGAGCCGCACATGGTAGAAAAGCCTGTTAACCTTAGAACACGAGGAGGCTGAGGCAAGGGGGTCTTAAGTGTCAGCCCTGCCTGTATAGCTTAGTGACTGAATGAGACTCTGTCTCAAATTAAAATCAAAACTAAGCAAACATACCAAAACCAGAGGATGAATGGCTCAGTAGAAAGATGCTCAATTTGATCTCCAATACCGAAGGAAAAAAAAAATTGACTTGGTCAGGTGTGGGCTTTCTGAGGAGATAAGCTTTATGTTGAAATTCAAATGTCAAGAAGGTTTCAGCTCCACAAATAATGGAGATAAAAGAGAAAAGCATTTGTGGGAATAATGGTGAGTATACAGGTACCAAAACAAGTCCAGTTAATGCAAGTTCAAACCTGAAGGAACATAAAATTCATAGGATCCAAGTATGTAGGAGTGTGAGAAAGTGGAGAAAAGTGAAGTGTAAAACTTTCAAGTCTTCAGTAAACAGACTTTAATTATAGTGAAAACAAAAAACAGGGGTGCTATCCTTCTGTGTAAATTTAAATTCCAAATCTGCATTGCATCTTCTTGTTGGTTCTTCATGGCCATTTCTTAGATTGCAGGCACCCAGGAGAGGCCTGTCATTCACGTTTCCCATCAGGCATTCTGCTCTCTCCACAGTCAGTATGAGAAAAGGAGCTGGTGGGGCCTGGTGCTCTATTTTCTTAGTGATTTCCTGGGATGTAAGGATGGGTGTGGACATACATTGCTCTACGGTTGAGATGTAAGAGTCATCAGAGGAATTTAAGGGAGTTGATAAGCTAATGAGAAGTTTGCTAAATTTGGGACAGAGCCTAAATTTTTTTTCTGAATTAGAAAACTGTTTATGGATAAATCAGTAATGATGATTTCTAAAAACCCTCAGAGGCGTGCTATTGAATATAATGCCAGCTATGCATATCATTTTAATTTAGTAGCTAATTTAAAATTTAAAAACAAAGCACACAAAAACAGGTGATGTCAATTTTAGCAATATGTTTTACCTCAGTACTCCCAAAATATTATCCCAGTGACAGTTAGCGGTGTGCTTCTGCTTCTACTGTGTGTCTCCCTTGAGCACACGTGGACACAATGTCACTCATTAGGAGTGCAGTAGCCTCCCGTGACTGGTGGTTGCCTTCACAGGAAGGGAGCTTGGAGCAAGGCTGATTTTTACAGTGTGCTGGGTGGGAGGGACACAAAGTGAAGCACTTCCTGTGGCTCCTTGTAACTCCCTGGGTGTACGTTTCTGTCTATTTCTTGTTTCTTTGTAAATTCTCTGTTTCCCTAGTTCTCTCATGCATGCTTCTTCTCTCTCTTCCATGAAAAATTCTTTATCATGTGGATGTTAAACATTTAAAGCTTTCCTTGTTAAAATTTCATTTTTTTCTTACGATTCTTTTACTTGATGGCTTAATTTTCTTCTTATGCTTGACATAGAGGGTGACACAGAAAGCAAAATGAGCCCCTCTACAGCCTCCCTTGGTAAATGTCTCCTCGCCTTGTAATTAAGACTTTATATAAGGAACAGGAAACCTCTTGACATGATTCTTTAAGTATAGAAATGGGAACGCCAAGAGCTTTTTTCCTAAATGGCAATAAGCTTTTAGTCTTCTTGAGTAGCACTGGTAGATTTGTGATTTATGATAATATTTAGCTCTACATCCCTAGTTCATCTCCATGTGCTACAAATGAGCTTTGTACAATTATTATTTGCTTTGTGTGAAAAGATACCTGTCTAGTTACTCAATAGTTTGATTCTGCCTAGTCTGTTTATTTCATGTTGGTAAATTGGAAGAATTCCATTTTTTAATATATGAAATTCTCCTAAAGTATTAGTAACCATCAAATAAGAACAAATATAGCTAATACTGATGGATCCATTAACGATTGTTAATTATTTTCCTTTCAAATATTTGAAAGAAAGCAAGTAACTGTTAAATGAGTGCATAGATGAATTCCCATGTTCCTTATCTTTCTTCACTTCTTAGGCTGCTAGTCATAAATCATTAATCATTCAACCACTTACTTAAAATTGAAAGGCAGGCAAAAATTTATTCTCTCCTTAATGCAAATCCCAACTTCAAGGTGCAAAATAAAGAGTCTTATCATGTAAAGATTACACATCCACGTGTCCATGGTAAACTAGACAGAGGTTAAATACAATTAGCAGCTGTCATGGACAGCAGCGTATGTCTTCAGGCCATACAGAAACTGGACTTCTTTCAGCTAGAAAAGGGAGACTCAATCAGGGACTGCGGTGTTCCCAATGCTTCTTCCATGAAGACTCATGCAGGAAAGAGTTCTCTGTTGACTGCATCAGTGATAAAGACGATACTGTATGCCTGGCCAACCCCAGTGGCTACAGGACAGAAGGATCAGAAGCTGGGGACATGTTCACATCGCTCCATTGGCTGGCTGGAAAGTTTTCCCTAGAAGTATAGATGACTTCTACTACTGGAAGAAAAAGAAAAATAAATGGCGTATTAGCTTAAGTAACAACTCTCGAGATAGAGCTCAGACTACTTCTTCCTAGAAGGCAAATTACAAGGGCAGCTCTGCTTTAGGAATACCGGGCTTACCCCGAGGAGTAGAGACCTGTGAAGGAGCCTCTGGGCATTGTCTGCTTTACATCTCCCAGCCAGATTGCTGTGGGTTTTTCTGAGTGCTGAAAATGCAAAGATCATCTATGGCCATACCACCCTGAATGCACCCGCACCTGATCTCTGAAAATGCGAAGCTACCACAACACAAAAAGGAAGTAAATGTTTTGCCATAGCACAGCACACCCTAGAAAATAGGAAGGATCTGTGACACCACTATCAACTCAGAGAACATGAGACCAAACCCTTGGATTTGGCTCATCTGCCTGACTTGAGATCAGACATCCTGGCTGATAACTCATTCAGAGAGAAGCCATTGCTAGTTTCTTCTGGACAGACTTTTGCTATTCAGAGTGATGGATATCGCAACCCAATCTTGTAATTAAGCCACTAAATGAGTTGCAAAGATACATACTTGGCAATGAGAAATATGACATGCAAAGCTACTTACGGCATGCTAGCGCTCTTATTCAGGAACACTTACTATCTATATTGAAGGTTGTAGTTGGGAACTCTGAGGAAAAATAATATGCATTTTTCAAGGACACTGGCATGGCCATGAGAGATGTCAAGATTTTCTAGGTAGGGGTGCCCTAGAAGGTAATAGTTAACATTATTGAGTGTCCCGTAGTGAGGTCTCTACGGGACATCCTTTGACACCATTATTTCAGTTATACTTGCTTAGTACCCCCAGAAAATGCATACAATATTTTATCTGAGAATGAAACTCACAAAAGTTGTATGACGTGCTCAAGGACATGTGTAAGTAAGCAATTAAGGTTCGTACATAGGTCTCATTATATGCAAGTCCTTTGTTTAACTAGCTATGCTGCTATTTGTTCTTCAGATGGAGAGCTCCCCACGAACAAGCTTTTTAAACACAATGCTCATCAAAGGAATAGGAAAGGAAGCACAAGTATGGTTGATTAGTTGCTCTGCATAAACCATTGAATGCCTCTGCGACCCCTAATTTGTGTCTCCTATATGCTTTCACCTTACATTTTAGAGCACTTTCTAATGATTAAGAAAAGAAATATGAATCTCTTTTATTTAGTTTATGCATTTTTAAAGCAATCCAACAATTTAGATTAATGTTACTCCCAACAAGGCCATTTGGTTTCTTTAACCCTTTAATACTCATCTCTTTAAAGCTCTGGACCTTCTCTGCTCTAATCCTTAACATTTTGTTAAGTTTCAGTTCTATTTCTAGTTTACCATTCTCTAAAAAACATTAGTTCATAGTGTTATGAAAGCCAAGCTAACCAAGCAGATGCTTGGTACCATCAAAAACAGCCTTGAGAATGAGCATGATGAGGCCAACACTGCCCCGGCCCAGGTCTCGAGTCCACACCAAGTTACTGCAGGCAAAGTGACTGTGTCTAAAGAAAGCTGCACACATGCTTGTGAAGTCTCAGGACATGGAGGCCTTCCTTTAACTTCGTATTGAAGCAGATAAGAATAACTCATCCTCATGTTATTGTATTCATAAGCATTGTAGAAGTGATGTGTGGAGTACAAGAATTAAAAAGTTGTATTTACAGAGGCCAAATTCTCTTGCTGGCAATATTGGAAAATAAACTTCACTGGGGTGAGTTAATTTGTCAAGCCTAATCTGAAACTGCAGCAGAAATGTCAGATTACCTAAAGGTAGTACAGAAGGACAATGAAGAAATCATTGCCTGGTGAATGAAGAAGTCATGATGTGAAATAGTGAACCATTTAGCTTTACACTAAAGGCACATGCTTTGGTTTAGGCGCTTGCTCCCCAGACAGTTATATCCTGAAACCTTAGACGAGTGATGTGATCTCTCCAATTGAGTTCTGTTTCCTGATGCGATTGTGTTAATTAAACACATTGCTGCCTTGTAGGGAGCCACACAGGGGCCTCACTGCTTTCTACGTTACACATGGCAGAACCACAGACAATGGTGCCCTCTGTGTCAAATCTGTAGTTTTGGTCACAGAGAGAGACATCGCTCCGACCCTTTTATCCCTTTCACCCAGACACGTGTGTGACTTACACAGCGTTTCAGGAAATAAACCTTGAGCAAAGGGTTAAGTGAAGCCCTGGCCTTGCTTACTTTTCTTGTTTATCTTTTGAGAAGTGATCAAAAGAATGACAGTTATGGTCAAACGTTTTAATTACAAAATCTTCCAAAAGGGTGGAAACTCATGGTATTAAATTTCCTGTTATGTTTTTGGAAACTGGAATGTCCTGTAAATTTGCCTTCATTACTGAGAGAGCCTTCGGAAAGCTGTCTTTTTTGCACCATTCATTCATCGTGCTATAGAGTGGTGCCAATGTTTCGGCCCTTTGCACTTTAGATCATAGGAAAGATGACAATGGGATCACAAGAGGCTTTTTCTTCTGTGCCTTCGGAGAAGTTACTTCTATTAGAAAATAGTCTGTATCTGCATGTTCAAACAGCTCCAGACAAATAGCTCTAGTTAAGCAGGTGCAGAGAGAGCCACTAGTATATTTCATCTATAAAAGGATCTCTATGCTGTGCATTTCATTCTTTCTCTTAAACATGTGAAGCATGTGAGTGACATAAACCATGAAGGCTTAAGAACTGGCTTGAAACTAATGGGAAGCTTGATCCCTACATGTGTACCTCTGGCATGTATGTATTCAGGAAATGGGATATGGCAACATGGTCTTGGATCTAAATATTTGGCTCTGTAGGCTGCAGTTTCCTGCCTGGGTGCTGCATGTTTCTTTGGTCAAGTGTTTTGACCTTAGGCAACCTTGCTCCTATAAAAGGTATCTGGCAAGAAACAAGCTTCCTCTGTGCTCTTGTGCACCCAGAGGAGGGCTGTGGAACCCACTTGGTTTAAACTACAGAAGCATCTGCATGAGCCCTGGAGAGATGTAGCCCATTCCACATGAGTTCAGTAGACTAGAAAAGAAGCTCCATAATTGGACCTAAAATGACCAGATAGCTTTCTCATCTGTGAACAGAGCTGTCATAAAGACAGGGTAGCAAGGGGTGTCTTGCAATATGCCCTGCTGTGTGTTCCTTCCAGCTGTCCTCTGTGCAGTGTCCTGTTGATCAGAATGCCACTTCTCTACCCACCTCCCTTTCTGCAGCAACCTTAGCTCCACCCTCCATCCATTGGGCATCCTCAAGTTGCCTTAATGATGTCAACCACCCTGGTGAGTAACAGCAGCAGCTATCAGTGCCTCTGGCCCCTTGCCCACTGCTGTTGAGCTCAACAAATGAAGTTGGTTTGTTCTCAGCAGCTGTTCCTCCCCATGCTCCTTCAAGAACTTCACAGACTGTTCCTCCCTTCTTTCTTGGAGGAAGAAAACCTGGGCCTCACTGCAGGGCAAATGTAGAGAGCTACTAAGATTTCCAGCTCCTCCTCTCCACAGCACACAGATTTCCTTCCTGCCTTCACAAGTGGTTTTTACTAGTAGGTGATGTCTATGAAGTAAGATGGTGCCCAAGGACAAGTGGTGAGTTTGGACCTGCTGGAAGCCTGCTTCTAGCCAAACTTACAAAGAACCAGCTATCCTGAGGCCCAAATTCGGAATTCTGTACATGGAAGAAGAAACTGTTTTAATACCAGGGTACTTTTTTCTAACTTTTTTTTTTTTTTTTTTTTTTTTGGTGGAAGTGGGCTTTGAACTCAGGCCCTTGTTCTTGCCAGACAAGTGCTTATTCTACTGAGCCATCTCCCCAGCCCAAAACTGTTTTAAAAGGAACATACAATGCCAGGCTTCCTGGGGGGAAATGGGTTTTTTCAAATAGCCCTGTTTACAGATGTAGAACCAATGTGACATGCCCCAACATACAATCAAGAGAGTGGAGGTTTTGGATTTAGGAAATTTTAGCTTTTTATTATAAATATTGGCTATAAGTGTAGGAATGCTTTAATTGGTAGAATGCTTCCTTAAAATACAGAAAATCTTGAGTTTAACCCCCAGAACAGCCAATAAAAGATTCAAATACTTATTTAATACTTTTTTGTAGTATTTGGCCAGAGTGAAACCCACAGTCTTTAAACTGAGCTTAGAACTCAGCATTCTTATTGCTTCACTTTCTATTCATTTTGGGATAACACCTTGGTAAGTTGGTCAACTGTATAGTTTGAGCTTGAATTTGGGATCCTCCTTCCTCAGCCTCCCAAAGTTCTGAGATTATACTTGTGTACCCCTGACCTGGCTCTATGCTTATTTCAAAGGCTGTGCATTCATATTTTAGAATATTTTTGCAAATAGCATGTGCACAGTCTTAGCAATTCTCACTGCTCAGAAGTATAGTGCTAATTTTACAAGTTAACTTTAAATGTTGGGCAATTGAATGCAGAAAGATTCAGCCACCTCCATTAATTATAAAACATGCATCTGTTTCATGGCAGGAAAACATACTCGTGTGTTCAATGGCATGAAAACATAATGTCACTGAACATTGAAGCTTGTACTGAGGGCTTCTGGGATATTTCGATGTGTGTGTACGTTTCCTCATTAGTAGAAATAATGGATAGTGGCAGGTGAGACCAAGGGGTGCGTCAGAGAGCAGAGGAAGTCTCCTGTAAGTCCTTCCTGTGTCTGATGTTGCCCGCTATTACAGGCAACAGCAGTTTTTCAGTGCAGTTCAATTTGTGAATTTGTTCCTTTTTCTGTCCTTTCTTTTCCTGGCCAGGAGCAGTTCCTTAACATTTTCCATTCAGCCATTATAGAATGAAGCCCTTCACGCCTGTGCTGCTCTTGAATAATTTATGACTTTTCTGGCAATAAGGGCCGGACAATGATGAGGCTGATCAGGGGTAATTGTGCATTAAAAGGAAAGACATGGATTAAAAACCAATGAGTGCATTGTGGCTGGAGAAAAATATTGCTTCTAGAGGAGACAGTAACATCACTACAGTAGAATAAAAGTATAATAGAAAACACAGGATTGAGTTTTGATTTGGAATTACTTTCTTGTCCCATACTGAACAGAATCATATGCCATTATTTATTAGTAGGTATGAATGATACATAATTAAAAAGATCGCATTATATCTTCCTCATACTTTGAATCACTCGCGTATGTGGCTTCTACTAGGAGCAGCTTGTGAAACACTGATTATGTGAGAGTTACTGAGTAGGGAAGAAAGAGAGGAAAAACAGAAAAGGAAGGGAGAGGGAGAGGGGGAGAGAGAGAGAGAAAGAGGGAAGGGAGGGAGGGAGGTGGAGAGAGAAAGAAAGCAGGAAGGAGAGAGACTTTTTCAGGAAAAAACATCAATGGATCCTTGGAAAAGAAAGAAAACACCACAGGGCATACAACCACCTATTAAACTTTTAAATAATAGTGTATGAAGACCAAGTATCTAAAATGATCCTCACAGTCAGAGCAGACATGTAGTGTTGCAGAGCCACTGGAAGGGAGCTCGTACCTTCTGAAAACCCACTGAGTTAGGAGAGGGAAAGGAACACTGCTGGTATCCAGACTCCCCTGCGGACCCCAATATGCAGTGAACTGTCTTGGCCATTTAAGTAGGATCCTTTGTTAAGTATAGGTGGAAAGAAAGGGCCGCCTGGAGTGAAGGAGAAGAGGGAAATGGAGGGTTAGTGGGGATCCTGTCCCGTGGGGGTGCTGGTAGTGCTGGCCCATTGTGGTTTATTCAGTGGGGCCCAGTTTTGAATCCAGGCAGGGTAGAGCTCAAAAGCTTGGCAAGGCAATCTTGAGACTCCTTTCTGATTCCAGTCCAAGCACGTGTGTGCTGGTTGACCCATGTGAACAAACTTCCTGCCCCAAGTCATAAATATAACTTACCAGCTTCTACCCGGCAATGCTTTTCTCTAGGGATTGAGGGTTGCTGTTTCTTTTTTTCAATTGATGTTGTTATTTGTCTGATTCTGTTGTTGTACCATATTAGTTTTTCAAAAATCTTTGAATGTCTCATGCAAGCACAAATCTGAATAGGAAAAGTAGAAACTTACACTGTGTTAACAAAAACCTTCCTAGAAATGTTTTTTTTTTCTTCTAAGTGGTTCATACTTCATATTATTGACACAGTGAATTCTCATCATAAAACAATGTAAAACAAGCTTACTGTTCTGTAAATTAAAGATCCTTGGTTGACCACCTGTGTTGTATGCTGCCTTTAATTGGTATTTCTTTGCTGAGATGTGTTTCGTTGCTCTGATGTTCAGAAGACAAAAACCCTTTCACAAATGTACTTCCTGCAGAAACAGTAAGGTGATAATATAATAAGAACAGAATGTCACAAAACTTATTTACAAATATTCACTGTGTCTTGTAGTAACTGTGACCCTGAGCAAATTAGTTGAATTTTGAGGACTTTTGAAAAAGGGGATAAAGATACCCATTTGGGGGGTCTTGTGCACAAAATTCCCAGACAGGAGCCTGGCCCCAGGAACAGGGTGCATGTATCCGTGTCACTGGGCTGAGCTTAAGAGGTCCCAGAAACTGAAATAAGAAACCTACGCAATGTTTTATACATTAAGGGCTCTGGCTCACTGGCTGCCTTTGCAGCAAAAGCATTTTTCAGGAGGTGTTGGGAAGAGGCTAGGAAAGGGAGTGTTAGGCAGAGAGCTTACAGCTCAAGGGAGAGCCCAGCGTGGGTGCTAGGAGCAATGAAGCCCATTATTTCATTAAGGAATGTTTGTGCTTCTCTTGAAGGAGGGAGTGGAAGTCCCAGGAGAATGTGGCCCACACCAGGAAGGATGTCACCCCATTTTACAGGAATGAGGCCTTCTTTGTTCATTTGTCTTTTTTGTACTTTAAACACTTTAAATCCTCTTAACCTATTCCTTTGTCAATCAGGCCCCTGCTCTTTATCAGTTCAACCAATTTATAGGCCTTCAGTATCCTGAGATGTTTGGGGTATGCTGAGTCTAGTAGAGAAGGAGCCCACTCTTCACCAAATGGAGGGTATTTGAATCACCATGGGCAACTTCAGCTGAGGCCTGGAAGCTGTAGCCCTCTCCAGTGTGTGCTTCCATTTCTGATTTCCTGTGTGTCCACCTTCCTTTCTGCCCACCAGTATGTGTCCCATGGGGGCTCCCCTCATTCGCAGCAGCTCCTGCCTCCTCTGCTCCATGCTCAGCTCCCCGCTTGCCTTTCCCAGCAGACAGTAGAACCTCATCAGAGCTGAGCAAAGGGCCTGAACTGAGCACCTGAGTGGCTCCAAGGGGAAGAGCGGAAGGGGCTGGAGGGAGAGAGTGAGAGGCTGCAGGAGCTGCTGCCGACTGGAAATCTTGACCAGCTGGTCTGCTTATTATCCTTTAGCACTGTGAGACAAACAGTACAGTGAGTATTTCTGGTGTGCTTCTTTCCATCTGATCCATAAATTGTACTTCTAAAGAGGTGAATATTATGGAGAAAAAGGCTCTGAAGGGCCTGCAAGTTAGCTCAGCTCACTAAGCGCTTGCTTTGGCAAGTGCAGGGACCAGGGTTCAATCCCTGGTCCCACATGTAGGGACACCCTGAGCCAGTGACTGTGTCCAGGAGTGGTGGTGCACACCTGTAATAACAGCACAAGGAAGGCTGAAAATGGGAGGATCACCATGAGTCCCAGCTGCCTGGTGAGACCCTGTACCACATACGTAAATGAAAAGAAAAAGGCTGTTAAGGAAATCTGTTGGGCCAATGTTAGAAAGCATTGTGTAGCTTTTTGTAACTCTGTTTAGCAGTATATTGTAATACTATGTCAGATCCATAAATTATGTGATTACAAAAAATGTTATGCTATTTTAAATGTGTAATATTTTTACTAATATAAAAATGTGTACATCTGAGAGATTTACTACAAAATATATCAAAGAGTGGCTGATTTTTTTCTTGGTATGTATGACATATTTTTATTACTTTTAAAAAAGAAATACAATCTACCTTCACTTTACATAATTCTTTCCTATATTTTTATCTAGCTCTTAAATATCTAAAATTTTTATAACTTATTTAGCAGATAAACTGTAATTTGGAAAGCAGTATAGCTATTTAAAAAAAGGTTAAAATTCTTTAGTCATTCATCTATTGGTTTATTTGGTACAGGGTCTCCCTGTGCAGCTCAGACTCATAGTAATGATCCTGTCTCAGCCTCCCCAGTGCTGGGATTACAGGTGTGCACCACCATGCCTGGTTTCTGTGGCTGGCATGACATGCCTGGAACTCCAGGGCAGGCATGGCATGAGGTACCAGGGACTGACACCCATTCCTTGCACTTACCAGGCAGGTACTTAGACCACTGAGCTATCTCCCCAGCCCTAGTATTTTGAATTGTTATGATAGACAAGTGTTAATGTCCTGTATTTCCTTAAGAGTGAATATTGTCTTAAGGATTTCATATATGCTGAATTATCACCACAACCTTGTAAAAGTTTATTATAAGTATTCTTAATTTACAGGTGAAGCACAGTATGATTACCTGACTCACACAGGATCAATAGTCTTCACGATAAATAGAACCGGCTGATGTCAGAGCAGAAGGGTGTCCTTCTAAATCTCTTAATGTTGGCATTTATTTATTGAATGCAGGCGGTATATTGAGATGATGCTAAAAGTCTTTGGTGTGTTATTATATTTTACATAATTAAGAATTCCTATCAAGAAAGGACTGTTAAATCCATTTTACAGATAACTAAAAAAAGAAGGCTGCAGAAATCAGATGATGTCTTTAATTCCTGCTGTTTTATGGACCCCAGCTACTGTTACCATAGTTAGTGTCATCCCTACTTCTGATGAGTGTTGTTGGAGTGGCAGCCCTGGGTGACACCAACATCACAGCCCTCTTGTTGCTCATTTTCTCTCATTTGTGTTGACTTACCCTTTTCCTGAAAGGTAATACACCTCCCCTGAGGTGGGCAGGCTCTGTACCTCTAGGACCTACCATTCTCTAGTGAGGTTCCTCAGGCCGACAGAAAGGCATTGTCAGTCACAACTTATCTAAGCCGCTGCTCTTCCAACTTCTGAGACAAGGCCCTGGACATCACATCAAAGGACACATGGATGACACAAGGGAAGATACACACACACAAAAATCTTTTCCAATGCAAACTGCCAGACCAAAATTATTCCAAGAAAACTGTTCTTCTCTTGACTGCATGGTTTGCTGAAAAGTTGTCCTTTGCCTTGTTTCATGGTCCCAGTTCTAAGATCTCCTCTTCTGTTTCCAATATCCTTTTAATATTTTACTTAGTGGACCTTTTGGGTTTAGGGAGAAGGAGGCTATTAATGGCTTCAAGTGAAATGACAGAAATTCCAGTGTGAGCATGTGTATACATCTGTTATACGCAGCACAAATTTTACTATCCTTGAAGTTTACTAAAATCATTATTTAAAGCAAGCACAGCCAACCCATGGCCTGCAGGCCACAAGCAGCTCTGGATAGCCAGTAATCCTCTCCAAAACATCATAAACTTTTAATGGTCACTGTGTGATTTTTAGTCATGTATTTCATGACTCCACTGCACACTGCCTGAGCAGCAATTTTATAGACTAAGGGGACCTCTGTAGGCCCGGCATGGTGGAGGGCTACCTCTCCCTCCACCTCCCACATGTGCCCCACATGATTGAATCAAAACCTGCGTATCAGACAGTGCATGGATTTGTTCCACTTGGCAGTAAAATACAGCGATTTCTCCTAATAGCATTGCAGCCTACAGATGTGTGCATCTGTGAACACAGATAGTTACTGTTATTAGGCAGACATGTAAATGTTCTCATGTAATTAAGTTTGGGGTTATGTTACTTGGGGAATAAGAAATAGGTTTAAATATTTTAAGAGAAATTTGATTATATTACTTGTGTATACCACCTATATTTAGTGTTTATTCACTTAGTGTGGAACAAGTGAAACAAAAGGTTAGACACGTAGGATTTCAAGTACTACTGCAGACCGCCCAGGTAGCTCAGCAGACTAAAGCACCTGCTTAGGCAGATGCAGTGGCCAGGAGTTCGATCCCTGGACCTGGCATGCTGGCCCAACCTCTGGGGCACGCTGAGATGGTGATTGAGACTGGGCCTGGTGGCGCATGCCTATAATCCCAGCACTTGGGAGGCTGAAAACAGAAGAATCACTGCAAGTCCAATCTGTGTAATGAGACGCTGTAGATCCTATTCTATATACATTTTTTTAAAAAAAGAAAAAGTATTGCCGCAAATGAGATCAGCCAATAATTGCATTAGGTAAGAAGTGAGCAAAACATTTAAAAATTAATAAACAGTTTCACACTTGTAAGTTTGTATGTCGTGCTGTGAATCTTAAATGTAATCAGTAACTGAAGAATACAGTGGTTCTTCAAAAAGAAAATTGGGTTTCTGATAAAAAAATTCAATGTATAGCTAAATCTTTTGAAATAAATCATGTGATTACTGGGAAGACTAGGATAAAGACACCGAGCATTAAAGGACACCCCTTTCATAATAGCACTATCTTGTCACCTATTTTGGAGTGCAAAATAACACCTAGCAATTACATATTTTGAAATGCCAACTATATATAAATTAAACTTCTGGGTCCTGATCACAAATGATTTCTCTCAATCTCGCACTTATTAAAGGTCCAAAGTTACATCATAGTTTATTACAGAGATCTTTGCCTGAACCTTGTTGCAATCAGACATAACACTTAATCTTGTCCTACATAAAAGGGATATAAAATACCTACTTTACTGGACTGTTACAGAACAACTGAAGTGACCTTAGTGCAGTGCCAGGCAGAATCCCTAAAGGTGAGGAGAGGTGGGACAACAGGTGGCTTTTCCCAGGCTAACGGGGGGCGTGTCAATTTGCTGCCTTTCCAGCCATGACCCACAGGTTTTTGTCCATAATAATTTTTGGGCTAGAGCTCTGATGAAGGTATAAAGGCCTCAGAATTCAAGAAACAATGCTGAGGAAAAACCTTGCTTCTTCTTAGAAGTGAGGCTTCTAACAATGAGCACTTTGTGCAAACACACTGCACTGAGTTAGCAAATTTTAAAAGGACAGGGCTGTTTTTCTGATGTTCAAAGATAATGCCATTGAAATGAATATACTTACATAGAGTTTTCTCCTCTAGAAACATTCTTGCATTTTCTTTCAAGCCTTTACTCTTATCATCACTTTGTGTGTGTGTGTGTGTGTGTGTGTGTGTGTGTGTGTGTGTGTGTGTGTGTGTGATTGAACTTGGACCTTGTGTTTGCCAGTCAGGGGCTTATGCCACTCAGCTATCTCCCCAGCCTTCTTAAATAATATACCATATTTATGTATTACATTCGTCAAAATGATTTTGCTTTTAGCCCTGATTTGCTTGAGTGATTTTGTTTCTCTTTGTATCACAAACATAAAACTATTGTCAGTGGCTTTAATTAATTTAACTTAAATTTAAAATCAAAGATTAAATAATTATTTTTATTTTTTTATTAATTTTATTGAGAAACAAATGCAATGAGACAGTTTTAAAATGAATTAGTAGGACAGTTTCAATAATTAACACATTGCATATTGTTGTCTTTGTAGTGGTTATTCATAGTATAAGATGCAGACATGATATCTTGTCTAAACATTATTAGTACAAATCTATCTTCTCATTGAATTAAGAGAAAGTAACTGTATATCTATCCTAACTATTTTGTATATATACATGCCATTTGTATCCCCTTTTTTTGTTTAGTTTTGTTAGAGATGCGTATTACATTGCCATTTAAATATTGTAGGTGTGTGAATTCAGCAAAATAATCTAATATAATCCACTAGTCCATAATAGTAGTGGGTTATCCATAGGACTGGTGATGTCAGAAGTTGTTGACTTGAGCCTTTTACAGCTCAGCATATTAATATGGCTTTACTTTTTATGTTTTTCTTTTTTTTGTCTTTTTGAGACAGGGTCTCACCATGCAGTTCAGGCTGGCCTTAAGCTCACTTTGTAGCTCAGGCTGGTCTCGAACTCACAACAATCCTCCTGCCTCAGCCGCCCAAGTGCTAGGATTACAGGCATGTGCCACCACACCCTGCTCGGCTTTACTTTTTATACTTCATTTTTATACTTTTCTGCGGGATGGTTAAGACGAAGATAAAGCAAGACCTATATAACAAGAAATGTAACTTGTATATCTGACAAGGTCAGTCCAATAAGGTTACATAATTATAAGCAATCTGTTCATGTTACAACTGAAGTCATGGTATTTGTTCTGCATTTCAAAAATCTCAGCTACGGTATCTTACTCTTGTATTTTGTAGGAACACAAAGTTGTTCTGAAGTTTCTCATCTAAATCTTGTATTTTCTTGTAATTTTCCTGGAATGACCTTAAGGCCTTTTAATACATAGATCCTTTATTTTATGTTAATTTTTATTATTATTACTATTATTTATTATCACCTGCTCAGGACCCCCTGGGGGTGGGGCTGGCACAGCATTGCCAGGGTCTAAGCTGTGGCCCTTGCACGCTTGCCTAAGCAGGCACTTTAGATCGCTGAGCTATCCCACTTGCCCTAGCTGCTTTATTCTAATGATAAGAAATATGAAACACAAGTTTTAGAAACATAAGAAAGGAAACACAGCTTATTACAGGCAATGTATAATATGCTGCTATGGAGAATGTGTAAGAGAAAATCAGTTTATCAGGATTAAAATGTCATTAAAATCAGAAAATAATAAAGAACAGAATTATAGAACAGTAAGGTGAAGAACTGTAAAACGTGATAGACCAGGGTATTCTGTAAATCATCTCTGGAGCTGAGTGAAAGTCAGTGGCCTGGGCACGCTTCCCGTCTCATCACTCCTTGCGTGGTGCTGTGCACCTAAAGCCCTGTGTGTACTATGCTCATTAGTCGGATTCCCCATCGGGGAGTTCAGTAGACAAACGTGCTGCCTGGAGTTTGGACCTGGCTGGAAGAGTGGGTCCCTGTGATGGGGAAGGATGCATTTTTGCCCTTGGCTCTGCTGGGTCCTCCCTGTTTCTGGGCTCCCAGGGGTTGAGTTCCCTGACGTCAGCTGTGCCCCTCTACCATCCTGTTTTTGTCCTGGATGCATTGAAACTGGGAGTCAAAATAAAGGCCACCACTTTTAAGCTGTGTATGCTGCTGTTTGGCCCAGGGATGGGAAAGTGAGGTGACACTGCCTCCCCAAGCCATTCCCAGTATGTGGCTCTCAACCTAACACTCTGTTAGTCAATTATATAGTTACAAAAGAGGACTGCAGTTGTTCCACATGGCACCAGCTGTAACTACCTGGTATGTCTGGGTTAAATGATGTTTGGAAAATATTAGTCACTGATCTTCTTATCCTTTTTTGAAAGGATAAAATCCCACATACTGTTGGATTAAGAACATAGCAAACCATGCTTGAGATGTGCACTTCATATCAACCTTCTTCCTCCACTGGCAAAGTAATTGGGTTCACCTTTCTGCCTCCTTCACCCTCTGAAGATTCTATGCGTAAATGATCATGATTGTCACTTTTCTAGATTCTCCTCATGCTGGTTTTCTAGCGACTGTGAGCAAGATAAAAGAGTAGGAGGAAGCACCTTTAATTCATTCATGATGTACCCACCTGCCTTTGAATAAGCTAGTCTATCTCAGCAAGTGTTGAATAGTGCCTCCATTTTTTATATAGTCCTGAGAGTGTAGAAGCTGAATAAAATTACAGCTCTTGGGAACGTAGATGTTCCCAAAACCTACACAAGAAACCTCCTCTTCTCTTGTTTCTCAGTGTTTAGGCTGAAGCATATGATATCAGTTTTATAGTATCAGCCATTTGATGTAATTTAAGTCATAGTAAGAAGAAAAAATATTCATCACTCTTCCATAGCTCCTATTTCTCCACATAGAAGGACGCATACTGTGGGAACTGGTGGTTACTATGGGTCTCACTCTCAATGCCATATCTAGTTCTTGGAAGCTTCCTCCTCTGGAGAAATGTTAAGTTTAAAAAAGAATTGGCAAAGATCAGATCTAAACCACTTCGCCAAATCTTTGGACTAGATGAATATAAGGAATGAATGAGAAAATAGCCAGCAGATCTTGGTATATGCTGAGGAAAGCTTTTGACATGTGGATATGCAACTTCCAAAGTAGTGGCCAAGCTGTATCCTCACAGAAAATGAGAAAGGGGGCACTGTTGACTCCAGCAGACACTGAGTAGCACAGTAGTTATGCTGGGGGCACCAGTGGACCCTCTAGGAGGGAGACCGGGGAAGCCCCCACATTCAGATTCTTAACATGAGTGTCATAATCCAAGGGAAATTATTCATGCATACATTATGGAAAAGGTTATTGTTTGGGGTCACAGAGACACATGGCATGAGTGGCTTTACATTGTTTTGGGGTTCAAAGTGACTTCTTCCATGCTTAACTACAGGTCATTTATTTCTGATGAAGAAGCATTTACTCAGTAGAAGCTTAAAACATCTTAGTTACTAAACATCAATTTCTTAACATATTTTTACAGTTTGACCCAAACGGAAAAGTAGCACGTTATAACTTTTATTGGAACATATTTCTCACATGTCTTTCCTTTAAATGCATTCATAGTTAGTGTTAATATTTCACAAGAAATAGTATACTTTTGTAAATTCAAATAGCTACGGACACGCAGCACAAGTGTTTTATACCAATGGTTGTCACTGATCCTTGCCAAAATGATGGGAGGGAGAGAAGGTAAGCACCAGGCCCTGAGGAATCTTATGTAAAAGAACTGAGGGACCAGGGCAACAAAACAAAACAAGATTTTAGTGGTAACTATGGCAACCCTCACAGATAAGGAAGAACATGAAGCTTGCTGGTCATTATTATTATTGTATTTCAACATTTATTAACTAACCGCCTGTACAGGATTGGGACTAATCAAGTTTTTCTCAGGAGAAGCAAATAAATGAAAATGAGCTTGCTTGCCCTAGAAGGAAGGCAGTGCATTCCAAGAGCTTCTAATGAAGCTGGGTGGATCCATGACGGAGGAAGGCTAAGTTGTTATTGCGGCACAGTGTATAAAATTTTTTAACCTAGAGATTATGTCATATAAGAGACAGTGCCGTGACATTTATGCCAGTGATATTTGACAAGTAAAATAATATAGGATAAAATCCATCAGGAAGAACAAAGGAAGCTGAAGGTTAGATTTTATATTAATTGAGTTATTGCTCAGAGAAAGAGCCAGTAATATTGGGGTGGTGTGTGTGTGTGTGTGTGTGTGTGTGTGTGTGTGTGTGTGTGTGTTGTTTTGTCAGGCATCTTCTTATAGAATCTCTCCAACAAATTTGGTTTACTTTACAGTATACTAAAATTTCATTTAAAGAGTAGTTGCTTGTAGTAATAGCTTTTTGATTTTTAATAGCAAGAATCAAACTCAGGACCTTGTGCCTGGCAGGCAGGCACTGTGCCAGATATACCTCTGGCCCCAGGACATAATAATTTCTGAGGTGAACTTACTGTGTCTTCCTACTCAGATAGAAGAGAAAGACTGCTTCAAAATACAAAGGAAAACATGAAAATTAGATCTGATGTCTTGGAATACAGGGGCTGAGTCTGGAAAGCAGATAGGGCAGAGAATACAGTGAAAGTTTTGTAGCCAGCATTGGCTTGGATTGTTGGCAAAATGAAAACAATTTGGATCAGTACAAATACTGCCTGACTAGCAACCTTTCGTTCTACCAGGACTCCTTCATGGAACCACCCAAGGACTGCTTACAATGAACATCTGATTCCATCGAATCTTGCAGACGCACCAGGGGTGGTGGGACCTCACACTTGTCATTTCTAACTAACTGGCTGATGCCCAGGTTGGTGGTGACCATTCTTCACAATGCAAGGCCCAACTGTGCATGGTAGATGACTGAGGAGCTTTAGAACACTGTGTTGAATTTAGCACACTGAGACTCATGATTTAGGGGCTCAAGGCCATAGCAGGTCAGAGGTCAAAGTTGAATCACAATTTTGTTTACCCTTAAAAACATTGTGGAATCTCACATAAGGCCCAGATTTTTGAATCTGTGTTGAAAAACCTGACTTCCATCTGCTACAGCCATGCCATCTTTACCTCTTAGATGGGGTGTGCAGCTCTCTCCCTCCTAGCCAGGCACTTCACCCATTTCTGTTGACTGTGTTTGTCTCCTGCAGATATTGGGTCCCACAGTCCTGTCTACTGAGTCACACTACAATGTCTCCTCTGGATTCATGATTTACAATCTTACCATTCCTTTAAGTTAGGCAGCCACACAAAAGTATTATATAGCTACTTTGGGTCACTGTCTTACTTACTTTTCTTATTGCTGAGACAAACTTTTTGACACCCAAAGTTAAAAGAAAGGCTTAGTGTAGCTCGCAGTTTGCAGAAGTTTCAATTCAAGCTAGCTGGTAGGGTGGCACTGCGCAGGAGAAACACTTCAGAGTGGGTGGAAGGTCAGAAGGAAGCACAGCCCCCAAGTAGCAAGGGGGCAAACAGCAAGTGGCAGGCAGGGATGACAGCAGCCCTCTTCTGGTCCCTTATAGCCTCACAAGGGTCCCTAGCATGGCACCATGCATCAACAGCAGTGTCATATCCTTAATTCCAACATCACACTTTCCAGATCCAGCCACCAGAAAGTGAGTGGCCCAATGACCACGATTTCTGTCTGGTTCCACAGCCCAAGTTGTGGTTGATCTTTTAGAACAATGATCACACACTAGTTCCACTCACAAAAATATTCCAGTGTGGACACAAGAATATGTGGACTCTGTGGTTAGGAAAAGATTGCACTGAAGGGCTTCTGTGGGAGAGAGAAGCCCTTGTGGTGCCACAGCTCGGTTAAGGGCTGGACGTTAACACACGGTAGCACAAAGCGGAGGAAACCTGGGGAGGCACTGCTGTCCAGCGTCTACAGGAGCCTTTGAAGGGGTGCAGCATGAAGTTCGCCGTGGGGTGGGAGGGGGGACTCTTTCATTCTCTCTGTCCACTCCAGGATAAGCAGCACAAGTTGCAATGATTACTTCGTGTTTTAAGCCCTTTGTTTCTGTCCCTTTCAGCTCGAATCTCTTCCATTTACAAGCGTCTAAAATTCTGCAGCTGAAATTCTCTTGGTTTTGTTTTCTTTTTTTACAGCCCCAAGTGACCTGGCTTTTCACAGGGCCACAGGCACGCCTGCTGCTGCCATCTAGTGGACATATTATAATGTCTGTGTGTCTTATTATTATTATTTATTATTATTATTATTATTTTATCAAACAGAGCTAGGCTAGTACTTACTTGGAATCACTCAGGTACTGCTTCCACTTTAATGGATGATGAGTCAAAAGTGAAAATATTTTTAAAAAATTAAACATGCACTTATTTATCTCTGTTTTGCCTTCCTGGGAAAGGATTTTTGACGCCAACTCTAAAAACACTCATGTGATGGGCAGCTGCGTGGAGCAGCAGTAGTTGCCTTGGATCTTTAGCGTGTATTGAAATCTGTTTAAAAAAAAAAAACACCATTGAGCCAACCTTTCATGCATACACACTTGCTGGCTTGAAGAGTGAATAGATTCAGTTCCCACAAAGGAAAGAGAAACTTTTCACACCTTTATTTAAGAAGAGTTGAGCTCTCTTATCAAATAAACCATATGGTCCTCTGAGCCTCTCTACATATAGAGGTTTTCAAAGCATCATCAGAGGAATCTGTATCTTCAGTGGGTCTGACTCTTTAGCCTGGGCAGCAATTATGCTTGTTTATCTTAACAATTCCATGGGTTAAGACTGAAGATGTAAATTTTGTTCTTATTCTGCTTCTTGTGATTATCTTTTTAAAAATGGACAGTCTACTATCTATCTAACAACTGGAACACAAGCCACCTGCTTGCTTTTTCTTTGTCATTTTTCTTCCTCCCTTTTCCTGAAGTAGGCCCCCAGCCTATGTCCTTCCCCTCTTTCTGTTCCATTCTGATGTGTGTGTCTGTAGATTCCTTCCCACTAAGCCTTCCATTCACAATAGAGATTCCCACTGGCACTCATTTAGAGCAGTAGATCAAATGCACTGAACTTGTGCTCTAATTCTTGAGAAAACATTCTGTTTAACAATCTTGTTATATTGGGTGATGGGATATGAATAAAAATAATAATGAATAACATAAATTAAGCAACATCTATATTTTAATGACTATAGAAGTACTATGCCAGCTCTCCTGAGAATTTCACTGAACAGCTAAGAAGAATATTTTAGGACACAGTTCAGAGAGGGCACTGGAATATTTAATAATTATTTTTGATTTACAAGGGTTGGCCCAAGACATATTCTAGAAATAAATCAACAGGAGTTGCACTCAGGGTAAAAATAGGGCATAAATTGAACTGTGGACCTTATATTAGATTACACCACCTATTGTGCTTGCCACATTTAGACCTGTGTTGTCTTTGATATTTCCATGGATGCATTTATCCTGAGTTCATGCTTTCCAAAAACATTACAGAGCCCTCCTGCTGCTTTGGGTTCCATTACAGCACCTAAGTTGAAATATCAAGTTGTAGATATTTGACACCATGTACTTCGTTGTAGGAAAATATCTTAAGTAAAATAGAATTGGCCTCGTCCTTATTTCAGCATTTAAGTCTGAGACCCACAGAGGGCACGCACTTTACCACAGCTGTATCTCAACGTGTTGGAATCTAGCTCTGTTTGATTCACGTACAGTCTCATTCAGTAGCTTTATGCACACACATTATTCATGTTATGTTTTCCTGTGTGTATGTTAACTTTTTTATGTTACTCATGAATCATAACTCTTCTAAGTACTGTTACTTTCTGGTATGTTCCCCAAGAAGAAAATTTAGAAGTCATTTCAGATTAGCTTTCTATAGTCTCAATGACTGGGGTATTAGAAGTATGATGGTTACCTACTAAAATGATTTCAACTGTTGCCTGAAATAGTTGTCCTCCAGCGAGACTGCTTTGGAGGACAGAATTTATTAGATCCAGGATGTTCTGGATATTACAGCATATTGCTATGTGGGTTCTGTTTGTTGTGTTTCACAAAACATTTAAGAATAACCAAAGAGCAGTTAAACAAACCCTAACAAAAACCCATGGACATTAGACTGACATGTTTCTCCAGACAGATCTGTTTTAATGTGTGTAGATCTCAAAGGTACTTTAATATGGAACCATATTGCTTGCTTGATGCATTAAACTACAGTAGCAAACAGATTCTTCTAGAAGAGTCAAGGATGAATTTCTTCTCTATTTCAGAAAGGCTTTGCTCCACTGAGTTTGATCTCAGACTATCATAAGGGATATGGGTAAATATTTTTAAATTATATTCCTAGTTGATTTTTTAATTTTTATGTATATTTAAAGGTTTTAAGCACTTCTTTTCCTTTTTCTCTTTCTTCTGTAATTCAACCAACATTTGCACTGATACCTCCGTGGGTCTGGAATTTTGTTAGGTGCTGTATAGCTTGATGTCTAGAAAAAAATGATAATATGTACTTTTCTTTTATGTTTTATAATTCTATTGTCTATTTTTTATCTATTGTCTAGAAAGCATATCAAATTCATGTTCATATCCTGATAGTTTATGTATTATATTACTTCGATAATTATAGTAATTCCTTAAGGAACTTTCTGAAATCCATGCTGTAAATGTTTTTAGTCTTTATTCTCATGCTTAATTAAATTATTCCAGTTGTAAAGAAAAGCCGTACACAATTCTGTGGTAAATTTTTTTAATGTGTCTATAATTATCCACCAAAAGATAAAGCTATGTTAACTCATATCTTTTATTTTTTCCAAATAAGATCAGTGTTCTCTCATAATTCAACCCACTGCCAAGGTAGGAGAGATTTTCTTTCCTGGTTTCAGCTGCTAAGAGCACTTCAGCAACAATATTGTCATTCACTGACTAAAAGACTGATTTAATAGGAGTTGCTGCCTCCACCCCTTTCAGAAGCCACAGCAGGCAGGCCTGGCGTGAGGTTCATTAGACTCTGGTAGGATGACAACAGACTGGGAAACAGCTGTAAATGATCAGAACCAGGCCTTGGCTAGCTTCAGCTTCTGCCAAACCTAGCAAGCTTCCAAGTACTTTCTGGATTCAAAAGAAAACATGCCAGTCTCTACCTGCTGATCACAGGACATGGACAGGATGTGTGTTCCTGGCCCTGAGGTTTGAGAGGAAGTGCTAATTATTTATGTCTGTCTGGTAGCCATATGTCAGTAGAAAAATGAAACTTAGCTGGGTGTGGTTGTTCACTGTGAGGGAATAGGTAGTTCTGACTTTTCTTTAGCCTTCCAGTTAAATCTGTCTTTTAAATGGAACAAGGAAGGGGCTTTGGGGACCATCTTGTATAGTCCCAGAAGAGTGAAATTTCCACTAGGCTAAGGTAGGGTCGAGCATAGCACTAGGCAACAGAGATGTGAAGAAAACCAGGAATTAGCCAGTTCGAAATGAGGCAGTGTAGTACTCTAGGGCCTGGGCTTGGATTACCAAGATAGCTCAATAGAATAAGCACTTGCCTGGCAAGCACAGGGTCCTAAGTTCAATCACCGGTACCACACACACACACACAAAAAATAGTGTGGTACTCAGCCTGAACTGATTGTTCTTAATTAATTAAAAGATGAAAGAGCATTTTGGACCAATGGGAGCGACATATAGACAAACAGATGGATAAAGATAAAGAAATACCATTATAGTGAGTATGTAGACTACATGGTATTCTATTTAATTAATCTAGAATATAGAGACCTAATCTCTAATTAGTTAGACAAACTAGGATAATAGGATAGGTATATATTCATTTTCATTGCTAAGATACTTTAGCAACACATAGGTGTGCATGCACTCACACACACAATTTCTGTTGTGTGTTGAGAAATTTTGCTTTGAGAACTTGTATAAGACAGACTGAAAAGAAGTCTGAGGAGTAAGAAAGAGCCAATCAGCCACACCACTTCGTTTTTTCTGAATGTTTCTGGTTGGTTTGTTTTTGGTTCCAGGATTTGAAGTCAGGACCTTGCATTTATTTGCCAAGTAGATGCTATGCTACTGAGTGATAGTCCTGGCCCAATATTCCTGTTTTATCTTTATTATCCTTTGTTTACATATCACTTACTTTCTCTCAGTATTTCTCTTTTCTCTTTATTCTTCTTCTTTACTCTCTATTATTCATTCCTTCTTGTTTTTACTAAACTCAAGGACTGTCCATCTATTGCTTGGGATTTGTTTTAAATCTTATTTATGACATTTATTTTTATGTTCTTATTTCCTCCATGGTCCGATCCTAAACATTTCATAATATAGTTGTCCATTTATTTCTTTATAGCTACCATTATTAAGAATAAGTTAATTGGAAATTATGTAATTATTTTCATCAGATACCTGGTGGCAAAATGAAAATAAATGGAAAACAGACACAGACAGTGAAGGAGGGATGGGGGTGTGACACCGAGGGAGCAAAACCCACAGCTTTTTGATGCTATGGGAGCAAAAGCTGGCATAGGACTTCTTGGGAAACACTGGCATTTTGGAGACCTGCCCAACAACCTTTTGCTTGCTACTAAATGCCATTTAACAAAAAGAAGAAAAGAAACACTTAAAAGATTGCACTAGACAGGCATCATAGTGTCCACCTCCTCCAAAATGTCCTCATAAAAGATTTTTGAACCCAGATAACCACACTCTGCACTATGTGACCCAGATAGATGGATAATTAACCTATGACACAGAAGCCAACAGCCAGTGGCTGGCCTGTGACCATCCAGCACCTCCTTGCAAGAGGTCTTTTCCAGGTGCTGAGTAGGCCCTTGCTGGGTAGAGTGTGACCAGCAGCAGCCATGTTTTATAGAAGTGTTTCCAGCTCTATCCCAGACCTTCTGCATCAAAATCTTCATCTCAGCAAAGACAGCCTCTCAGAATGCACATTAGATTTTGAGGAGCCCTGCAAGATGAGGCTGGATCAGATCCTCTTTTCCAAGAAGGAGCGTGAGGTATAAAGAATGTCATAAACATCAAGGGGGAAAGAATTAGAGAGATATAAAAAGGATAAGATTAAAGAGATGCAAAGGCAGTAAAGCCATGTGTTAGTGGAGTCCACCAAGCTGAGTGCACGTGAGTGAAGTCCCATTAGCGGGTGGATAGAGCACAGTGAAAGCAGAGCCAGCGCTGAGGGTGCAGCCACAGTGCAGAGGGCAGAACAGCTTTTCTTTGAGAGGATGACTTCGAAAATTGATACTGAGTCAGAGAGCTGCTTGCTGGCTGCGGCTCCTGCATAGCGAGATCCCTGTTTATCTTCCAGGTACGTTTGTGCCCAAGCTTACATTCAATGTTCTTGCTTCTTATACTAGAGAAAACTTCCAGTGATTTCTTAATACCATTAAAAAATGTCTTTATGCCTGGTGATCTCAGAAATTCCCAAAGCATTCTTTAGTTCCTATGTCTGGATCCAGGTTTTCAATCTGCAAGAGTTTGGCTTCCTTGAAAGTTGAATTTTGGTGCCAATTATGACTTTACTAATTCCTGATGAAGTTACGGGAAAGAGGTATGGAGATTTCCAGAATAATGAATTGAGGAGTTTACATGCTCTCTCCTTAAAAAATATATGGAAAAAGAAGGCCAAATATACTAGTTTCAGGAATCTGAAAAGTAGCTACCTATATGCCAAGTTGAGAAGGATTTACTAAGAAATCCACTGGACTCTGGGTGAAAGCAGTACCTTTCCTGGGGCTCCTCTCCTTACTCTCAGAAACTTCAGTGTGGTAACTACCAAGGCAGGGTGTCCTATGAGGACCAGAACTCAGTTGCTGGAGAGGAATGAGTTGATTTAAAACAGAACTTGGAAAATGTATGTAGCCTTGGCCATTGTCAGCAGCAGTACTGGTCTGGGTGACAAGGAACAGGAGGCCAGCAGTTAGCTGGCTTTGCATCATGGTCCTGTGTAAGACAAGCCACAGGACAGGAGACTAGGCAGAGGTGTAACAGGAAGGGCCAGGGAAAGAGACAGGCATACGCATCTCAGATGAGGTCTCAGGTTACTCTGTAGATTTCAGAGTTGGTACTCACATGAAAGTTTGCACTCAGACAGGAGAGGATAGAGAAGACCTTAGTTATGCCTGTTTCTTTAGCTGGACATGAGACCATGCTCCAAAATGAGAAGAGACACAGTTGTGTTTAGAATAACAAAGATGGGGGTAGATTTAAACTTCCTTAAACTCTGTGTCCCCATACACAGATACTCTATGCAAGCGATACAGACTTGTTTACTCAACATGTTGGAGCAAAGCCCCTCCCTCATCAGTTATGATTAACCACTGGGGTGTTCTTGCATATAAGCAATCATTAGGTTGCTGAATTTGAAAATCAAAATAACATTAACAACAAAGTAGAGACACGCTCTCAGAAATAAAATCCACAGGTTTAATCCATGAAAGCTACTCTGTAGATCATTCGTAATAATAATGTAACATCAAAGAGAAAATCAAAATTCAGACTTGCTATATCATCCAAAGAGTCCAGTGTTCATTAAAATAAAAATCCTAAGACATGCAAAGATACCAGAAAAACATAACCCATCCTAAGGCAGAAAAAGTCAACAGAAGATGCCTGTGAGATCTACAGATTTAGTCTCAGCAAACAAAACCTCTAAATCAACAGTATAGATAGATAGCCTTGGAGAATTAAAAAGAGCTCCATTTGGAATAATCGAAGATAGTAACAGCAAAGGTTCAGCAAGTAGAGAACACCAATCAAGACAAAAATTATACAAAGAAACAAGTGGGAATTCTGTATTTGAAAGGTGTAGAAACTACAACAATTATTCACTGGAGGAGCTCAATAGCAGATTCAAGATGGCAGAAGGAAGAATCAGAGGTCTTGAAAACTTACCAGTAGCGATTATCCATGCTGAGTAGCAGATGAAAACTATAAAAATGAATATACACTGTGTATATGAGAAAGAAAGGTGCCTCAAGTACTTTCCAGAAGCCCTCAAACATGGGGTTGACACATAATAGGAATTCCAGAAAGGAAGCAGACAGAAAAGGGGAAGAAGAATATTTCAATTAAATAGTTTTGAGTGTCATAAATTTCATAAAATAAATTGAATTTTCACATTCAAACCGCCTTGTAGGACCCAATGACCTTCACAGCTAGATTTAGCATAATGAAACCAACAGCCAAAGGCAGCCTCTAGAATTGCTGCAATGAAAGGTCCAGGTGATGGCAAGCACTGAGGGTGACAGGACAGCCTGGCCCCTTCATAATGCCATTACACCACTGACAAGTCTTGTGATGGTTGATGGCACATACATACTTGCAAAGAATTATGCAGTTTCTGAAACAAATACCAGTCTTAAAATTTCATGCCTCAGTATTAAGAAAATTGAAGATACATCACATAGAGTTGTATACTACTTCATAGCAGCATTACTCATAACAGGCAAAGCTGGAAACAATTCAAATATCTATCAGCTAGTAAAAAACAAAATACATCAGAATCATCCAATGGAATATTAAGTTATAATAAAAAGGGATAAACAATAACATGGATAAACTTCAATTATATTAGGCTAAGAGAATGAAACCAGATTTTTAAGGATTATGTGATGAGTAATTTATGTTTAAATATATTGTCTAGAAAAGACAAAAATTTGAATTATTAAAAAAAAAAAAAAGCAGTGGTTACCCCAGGCTGAATACATTGGGCAAGAGAGATTTTTGTTGTGGTTGCTGCTGTTGAGACAGAAAACTAATGCCCTAAATGGTTTGATAGCTCCATACATTTACAAAACATAAATTGTACAAATCAATAAATGTTATTTTTAATATTTAATTATATATTTATTTTGTGCAGGGTTTATGAAGAGTCTCCCTAAAGGATGTTCAGGGTCACACTATGTTGGAGATTGGACTTGTAGTGATTCTGCTATTTTCAGCCTCTCAAGTGTTGGGATTACAGGCACATGCCACTGTGCCCAGTCTCAGTCACTGTCTCAGTGCGCCTTGGGGGCGGAATCAGCATGGCAGTCCTGGGGATCGAACCCCTATCTCCTGCATCTCCCAAGCAAGCACTTTAATCCATTGAGCTATTTGGCTGGCCCTATTTATTTATCTGGTACAGTGTCTTGCTGCACAGCTCAGATTCGTAGTGATCCTCCTGTCTCAGTCTCCCCAGTGCTGGTACTACAGGCATGTGCCACCATGCCCTTTTCTGGTGGACCGCTTTGGGGGGGACTGGCATGGCATGTGGTACTGGGGTTTGAACCCAGGCCCTTGTGCTTGCCAGGCACACACTTAGACTCCAGAACTATCTCCCTGCACCCTCTAGTAAATGTTGTGATATGTAGATTTTACCTCAATAAAGCTAAAGTGAGGGGACAAGAAGGGATAAATGACCTGCTGTCTACACCTAGTATGGGCAATGCTCTTAAGGAAGAGAAGGTAGGTCAGTGGTTGCACCCCTCTGATTTTAATTTATGTAGGTGACTGAGGCAGCAGGCTCATGTGGACAAGCACCAGGTTTAACCAGAGGCAGAAGGTACCAAGGGAGGGTCTGGCCTGTAGTCCTTGTTACAGTGGACAAGCTAAAATGCTTTGGGGAAATTATTCCTTTGAATAATTCCATGACCTTTGGCACACAGCTGCTGTCTTGCCTGATACCTGGCCTGGTATCAAACAGGGAGGCGGCTGCCTTGGTGGGGAAGGATAAGGAAGGAGAGCTGGTTGAAGGTCTGGAATGGAGCACTTCACCTATGAAAGCTGCGCCACCAAGTGAGCCTCGACTGCTGAGTGCTCATAAGAACGAGATAGCAGGGGTGGGGGGATATAGCTCAGTGGCATAAGTGCCTGCCTGGAAAGTGCAAGGTCCTGAGTTTGATCCCTGGTACCGCCAAAAAGAGAAATAAAAAAGAGAGAACAAGACCTGAGGCCACCAACATCAGGCATCAGGAATGCAGGAAATAGTGAACATTCATAGGGTTGGATGAGTGAACGCCAAGCAGACAAGTACACAATCTGAGAAAGCAGAGAAAGGTAAGGGCTACTTTAAATGGCGATCAAATAGAAGCTGGAATTTTTTTTTTCTATTTTTGGTTCACTTCAATAATAATAACTTTCAACATTGTTTCTCTTTTCTCTACAAGTGACAGAACAAAACCCTTCCCATCTATGTTGACTTAACATATAGAGAAAATAAAGCCCTTTCTTCCATGCATATACTCAGTGTGACATGATATATTGCTAGTATTTACAGTGATGTGTAATAGCAAAATTAGGTAAAATCCCCTCCTCTTTTTGTAAATTCTTTTTGAGACAGTGTCTCAGTATGCTGGTCAGGCTGGCCTTGAGGTCACTTTGTAGCCCTGGCTTTAATATCTTTTAGCAGTTGCAAATTTAATGGAATCTTAATTCTTACACTAGGAAGTGCGACACTTCATATGCTATAATCAGCAATGAAATATGCTGCAATCAGGCTTGATCTTTATAAGGGAGCGATCTAGGGATTTTAGAGCCTTATAATTGGCCTTTATATACTTATTAAAAGTGATATAGGGGATGGCAAGGTAGCTTAGCAGACTAAGTGACTGCTTAGGCAAGTGCAGGGACCAGGGTTCCTTCCCTAGCACCACAGGCCACCCCAGCCCTGTCGCAGGGCGTGCTGAGCTGGCCACTGAGTCCCAGTGGGACCCACTTACAAGTGGGTGCACACTTGTAATCCCAGTGATGGGGAGGCTGAGACAGGAGGATCACTGAGTCCAAGCTGTGTAGTGAGACCCTGTACTGAATACACCAAAAAATGCTATTAACTGATAAATATTTTTTGATTGCTCAGAATCATGAGACTGAAATCTATTAATCTCCCTCTCATTTTCTTATACATATACATACAATTCACTTCCATAAACTATCTTAAAATTTCAGGTGGTTTAGTCTCTCACATTTTAATTTTAGAGAAAGGTATTAACTATACTTCAGTTGTTTTGTAAAGCCAAGAAATTAAAGAAACATAACTTTGGAGACTTCAGAGGGAATCCTTAGGGAGTTAAAGCACAAAACCATGTTGAGCACCATAATCCAACAAATATTTAAACAGGTGAATAAAATGTGTCTGTGAATTTGTGATGAATTTCAAGCAATACTGCCTGGTACCTAGAGATGTAGTAGACCATGCTAGTGGTGCAAGCTGCTGGAAAATATTTTAAAAATGTCCATGACTGACAATACTTAAGTCATTAGTACCTTAGGGTCAGCTTATAATTTTACATATATAATTCTACATTCGAAATTGAATATAATAAATTTCATTTAAGACAGAAGTGCCCAATTGCTTGGGTTTGCTTTTATTCTTAAATTCATTTTATTTTTTAAAATTTTATTTTATTTTTGAAAAGTAAAAACTAGCCATGGAGTTGGCTCAGTAGATTAAGCACCTCCCTGGCAAGTGCAAGGGCCTGAGTTAAATCCCTGTTTCCGCCAAAAAAAGAAAAGTAAGAACAAATATTAGAAACAAAGACAGAAACAGGATAACATACAACAGTACAGATTTTCAAAAACAACAGCTGATTAATAATGGTTGATATAGTATCTATTTTTATCATCCAATTTGTTGCTTATATTAAGAAATATAGTTATATAAGATTAAACATATGATTCAGTATTACCACTTACTTTCAAGAAACCTTAAATTTTTGTTCTTATCACTCTTTTTTTACCTTTTATAAATATTTTAAATTGAGTATAGTAATAATTGATATAACATTAGAAATGCCCATTTTTGATACCAGTGACTAGTTTTGTGGAAGAGTTTTTCCATGGACCAGTGCAAGAGTGGTCATTTTTTTCAGTTTCTCTTCCCTTATTAGTATACGTTTGAAATTCATAAAATGGCATTCTCCAGCACCAGCATCAGGACCTCAGCCTGACCTCATCCATCATGCATTAGGTCGTAAGGAGCGGGGCTCCCTAATCCCTCACATCTTCAATTCTTGGCAGAGGTCACTCTCCGGGGAGAAGCTAATGCTTCTCTATGATGCCAGGCAGAGCTCAGGCCATAGTGCAGGAGTGGCTGAAATGTGGGGAAAGCTTTATTATCAAGCCTGTCTCAGTTTTGCCTCTGTGGCCCCCATAGGTGTTGGGGGTCCCTAATTCAAACGAGAGTCCTACCTACCAAGCACACTACTTGGTTTGTTTCTCGTGTCATCAGTGTTTCTGGGTCCATATCACCTATTTCTCCCTTTCATCCACTATGATCTTACGTTAAGTTTTTTCATGACATTAATTAGAAGGCATCCTAGTAGTATCTTGCTAGTAGCATGGCTGTTATTTTTAGGTCTAAAACATAAAATAACCACCACATCAGAAAATACATTGCATAGCTTATTAGAATAGATCCCAATGAGTGAATAAAATAAGGATTTCTCTTTGGAGAATACACAGTTTCAATAAGTAAAAACAGCCAAGTGAATCTTGGGACATTACCAAATTAGATAATCCAGGGCCAAGGAGATGGCTCAGTAGAAAAAGTGCTTCCCTGGCAAGTGCAAGGGCTTGAGTTCAATCCCCAGTTCTGTGCACACACCCCCCCAAAATAAATAAAAATAAAATAAATTGGATAATCTAGCTTCTAATAGACTCTTTTATTTTATTTATTTATTTATTTTTGTGGTACTGGGGATTGAACTCAGGACCCTGCACTTGCCAGGCAAGTGCTTAATTCTACTGAACTATCTCCCCAAGCCACTAATAGATTCTTGATGAGTGTTTTCTGATCAAGAGCTACAAAAAATGCAAAATGCTTGAAGTGATCAGGGGAGGGTTACTGGAAATTGATAGATCATTGATTTTAGGACAACTATTTGGTTCTCTATTTGAGAACATAGTAAAAGTAAGGAGGACATTTTGTTTAATGGATTTAGTGATAGGCTATCCTGGTTGTGCACATTACGAAGTTTAAGATACAAGATTCCTTTACCTCGAAGACCTGAGTTCTGAAATCCAATGAATGAGGATTTCAACCTTGGTTGGCCTCATTTACTAGTTTGTGCAGTTCCACTCCTTTCAGAGTGTCACAATCCTCTGGAAAGTGAGTCGGCTATGATGATTAACCTTTGCAGATGAAGAGGCCAATATATGGCTGACATTCGGTGTGGGAACATGCATGGAACTATGAGAAAGGTCCACATGAAAAGGGCAGTGACTAATAAAGTTCACAGCATTCTCTTACCAGGGACCTGGACTTTCATGTCCTGCTTCAACGTGAACGACTGACCTGGTAAAAATACCAAGCACCAGCAATGGGGCACTGTTACTGTTCCACATTCTGCCATGTGAATAGTGTGTATGTTGAGTGTTCATGTGGAATTTCATGTGGCACATGAAATATGATAACGTGTGAGACTTTTTGGCTACTTATAGGCCACATTTACTAGAGGCTCCCTAAGACTGTAATGGAACTGGACAATTCCATGATCCATTACCATTAGCCATGCTCATGTATCACAGTGCAATGCTCAAGCATTTATGGGGCTGCCGGTATAAAGAACTCTACTATGCTAACAGTCACGGTAAAGTATAGCTCTCCAATCTGTGCAGTCCATGATACTTGATAATAAATGACTATGTTACTGTCAAATGTACTTACTATGCTATACCTTAAAAATTATTTTAGGAAGTATTCCTACATGTTTAAAAATGTTGGCTTGCAAAACAGCCGTGGGAAGGCAGTTCACTCAGGAGGCATTCCAGAAGACCCCGATATCATTGGAAAGAACTGCTCCAGGCACATTATTGTTGCCGAAAACTTTCTACTAGTACAAGAGGAGATGGCAGTGATATGGATGATCTTGACCTTGTGTAGGTTTAGGCTACTGTGTGTCTTTGTGTCTTAGTATTTATCAAAAAAGTGTACACAGTAAAAAGTTTTTTAATTAAAATAGTGGCCTATGTGTCTAGTGGGCCACACCATCTAGCTCTGTGTACTACTCTCGGTGGTGTTCACTCTGTGACATCACAAGTCTCACACAGGCATGCTTCCCAGAGCACTCCCTCACCACTGAGGACTCAGGAGTGTGTATGAAAGAGGTCTTTATCCTTGCGACAGTTGTGTGGGAACCATGAAGAAATCAACATTTTAAAGTAATAGCATCCCCTGTATAGTCAGAGAAAATATTTAGCAGTATAACACAGAAATCTTCCATAATACGCTGATGGGATTAACTCTCCTCAGTCTCTAATTCCTTTGGAAGCCTCATGTCTTCCATTATCTTGCACATGGAAAGGGGCATTTGAACCTTCACTGCCAAGATGAGGAAACTGGATGGGAATTTACCAGATTTGCTCTGGTAAATTCTGGTAGGTTCCACAGCAAGTGCTTAGCAGAGCTGTGACTCCGAGCCAGCTTTTCTGACAAGTTCAGAATGCGATTCCCCCAGCGTATTCCAAGAGCCATTCTGAGCAGGTGTCCCTCTTTCAACAAGGATGGCAAGGTTTGCAGCTGATACGTGAGTGCTGAAATTCACAGCTGTGGCAGAGTGTGATTGGGGCGACTTAACCTCAAGGCAGGATGCCTTCAAATCCATATCACAGACTGCAAGCAACCTTTTAATCTCTCCAGTGCCCGGCCAGGCTTCTGCCGTCAGTCAGTATATCTGCCAGTTCATCATGCTTACAGCAAGTGGAAAGACGAAGCAGCAAGTGAAAGGGGGCAAACAGCTCCGTAAGAAATGGCATTTTTTTTGGCATTGATGAAGGTATCAGCTGCCAGTCAGCAGAGAGTGGAAATTGCTCCAGGTTAAGGATCACTCAGCCAAAACATGCATTTTCAATGAATGTGCCAGCTACCTTGGGATGAATTTCTGAGGCAGCTGAAACACCTACTTGGAAAGAAAGGCAATTTCTATCTTGTGGCCTTTGTTTTATAAGAGTGGAATTTAACATTTAGGTGTAAGTATTTCAACAGATTTCAAAACAGTCAGCTACTTAAGAGAGAAGATCCATACATATGGTATTTTCAGTCCTCTTTATCTTCCTCATCTCATTTTTAAGAATCATGGGATGTTCAGTTTTATTGAATTCGTGTATGTGCAGGAGTACTGAAAGCAGTTGGCAGTGTCTACTCTAAGTTTTGTTTATACTCTGCTCAGCTGGAGCAATGCCTCTTACCTAGATGAGTGGACGAAGACTGTGTGGGATGGACCGTGGCCACTGTTCCTGCCTTCACCTCCCCTTTCCTTACACCTCATAAAACCAAAGTTGCATGCGGCAAAGCAAGCAGTAAGTGGTGAGATGCTTGAGCATGAAATTTTATTGCTTCTAATATGTAGAGAACAACAATTAAAATGTATGTAGTGAAGAGCCATTTAATTGCTATTTTTTAAAATGCCTTTTCTTATTGTCCCAGTGAGGTGTCCAAATGATTTGGAATATAACTGTTTAGAAAAGGCAGCATTGCAGGTGCTCTTGGCTAACTGCTCTAGAGGAATTTGGCATGAAATGTTTCATGTGTAATCCAACCCCTGTTTAGTTGTGCAGTGGATGACAGCTTTGGCAAGAAACCTGTAAACATTTTTTACTTACAGTGGTGCTACGTGATTTTTACAGGTGAAAAATTGGTCAATTTTTATCTGTAGTCTTTTAAGGCTTTAGGATGATCCTACTGGCCTCGATTTGCATTTCCTGCACTTTAATTGACCCCATCATAGGTGCAGACTTGACTTCATTATGGTAGAGTGAATAGCATAAGCCTATACCGCAGGGTATTTATTGCTGACTCCATAAAAGGAGGAGAGAGAGCTCAGGGATGCTGTTTGCCTGGCTCTTGCTTGCATTTTTGAGTTCTTATTTTATTGGGGCATATGCACTTCCACTGCTCCACATTGCTCTACACTGTTTGTAAGTTGGGTTTCCTACTTTTCTTGATTGGTCTGGTGTGTGTCAGAACTCCCACTGATGATGACTCCAGGCTCCTGCTTTCCTGCCCTGACTTACCGTGTGGGTGCTGTGCAAGGTGCCGTGGGTGGAAAAGAGCATCGGATGGAGCCTGCGGTTGCATGGAGCTGTAGACACCTCAATAGGTTCCATTCAAACAGTGCAAAGTGTGTTGAGGAGAACTGGGTGCCACTGGGCCTCCGTACGGGACCTCGAGCCTTTATCTGGTGCCTGGGCCTGAGATGACTGTTGTGGACCCCCTTTGTGGAAATGGCACTTTGGTCTTGCTTTCTTGAGATTTTGGCCTCAGGCTCTTGGTTAATGCTACAGAGATAAGTTTTAAACACAATAATATTTGTGTTTAAAAAACAAACATTAATTTATGATAAGGTTTAAAATTGTTTGCTGACTGTGACTTTCACAAATGACTTAACATTTCTAATACTTAATTATCTGTAAAACAAAGGCAATAACTCCTTGCTGTGATGTGAAAGGTTTAAAGATTCTGTCTGTAAATTTTGGCCACCATAGTCCATAGTCCTGACCTACGGCAGGGGTAAAGTGTTCTCAGCTACTACTGTCAGATGTCAGATCTATTGTCTCAGAAAGCACAAGGCTGAGAAGAAAGGGAAGGAGTTTATGGGTTTAGTTCGTGTGTGTTGTGAAGGACTTACATAAAGCAGCTGTGAAAGTCTTCAGCATTGATGCTGTTGTTCCCCCCAGAAACAGCACACTTTAAAAGCTTTCTCTTGGGTGCACAATGATCTGCAACTTGGGGATTCCTTCTTCCCAAGGCATCTTGGGATTGCATATCCCATCATCCTCTGAGCATAAGTAAAGCCTTTCAAGTTGACTTTACCTTTGCTTGTTACACTGAAAAATAGCTTCAAATGAAGTCTTCAAAATGAGCAGGGGAATACAGGTCACACTCCTCTTCAGGCATCCTTGATGGGTAGTAGTCACACAGCCGTGGTCTTCTGAGTGTGAGCACATCAAGTTTCAGAAGTAGCAGCTGAGTTTGAGTTGGTTTGCAGATGTTTTGACTGTGCTGAAGCGAGATGAAATAATGTGTGCAGCTTTCTTTGCCTGTGCGCAGTGACCTGTGTACTTGCCTTTGTTGCCAGTGTTTGGTAAGCCAAATTCTCTTATCTTCATTGCAAGAGTAAAGAATGTGGTGCTCAGAATGGTTAACTACCTTGCCAGAGTTCATGGAATCAGAGTTGCCAAGCATGAAATGAGAATCGAGGCACCATCACCAGTGGTGGAGCGCTAGACGGTGCCATCACTGCCTTTCCTCCCTCTGCCCATCATCTGTTTTGTGCCTCTCCAGCGATGTCCTGGCATGCTTGTTAGCCAAGCCCTGATTGCCTGAGTGCTGCCCCTTCTCTCTGCATGAGGTCTTATGTATCCAAGACTGAAAGATATTTTTTTCACCTTGAATTTTGTGTAGTAGAATGAAAGGGGCTTATAATTTGTAACACCTGCAGCAGAACTTTGCTCTTTAATTTTGTTGTGATAGTGTATAATCAAATTGCTCTCAGCCTTTTTTATGAACTAGGTTAATATCTTTTTCCCAAGGCATCTTAAGTAGGCTTTCACAAAATAAGCCCAAAATGTACATTTACTAAATTGTCTAATTCTATATTGTTTGAGATTGTTCCCCTATTAAAAAATCTTATGCTAAGCCATCTGTTACAATAAGTGAATCAATATCAATTCTTAATCATAGGCTAAATACTTTATTTTATTACATTTTATATAATATTTCATTTCATTTCAAAATCTCAATGTACATTATTTATCAGGATTCCTTATGTTCCTCCTGGCTGGGACAGTTTCTCAGCTGATTCATGTATATGATGGCTTGGAAAGGATCTAGAATTACTAATAAAGATATTTGTAGAACGTTCTTCAATTATGACCTGTCTGGGTTTTATTTTTAATTTTTTCATGACTATACTAGGATTATGCTATCTTGGGAAGTAGAGTATGTTTTAGTGTGTGTTGATGGTGTGTAATACCAAATTGACTTATTGCTGACAATGTAGACTTTGGTTTCATGCCTGAAGTTCTTATTCACTATTTCCATAAATTCTCAGGTTCACGTTCAGTTTATTGGCCAATCAAGTTTTTGTGCTTCAGGGGCTGCTTCCTGCTTTGGAATTGTGGAGGTATGTGTTTTAGAATTGCCAGATTTATTGTAATGGAGAGCTGCAAATTGTAAATTTATAAATGAACAGTTTCAAGAATTAAACAGTGAATTTGATTTTCTCTAGGGAAATATCCAAATTGCAGTAAAGGGCAAATCTGATTAATCAGAAGCAGTAAGAACCACCTGGAATGAACAATTAATTGAAATTTTTCCCAAAAAATGAGAAACCTATCTAATTGGCAATTTCAGACCTGAATTCTAAAAGTGTTAGATGGGAAATTTATTTGCAGTCAGATGAGTAGTTGCAGAGAAAATTCTAATCATTTTGTAAAAGGGAGTCTTTTATTTTCTGCCTGACTTTTATTTTCTGGTGCAGCTGGGGATAGTACAGGACTTAAAGGTGAGAATCAAATTTCCTGCTGTCTCAGCAGCCACGTGGTAGAAACTACTACTTTACATTTCAACCTCTTCATCAGCTTTGAATAATTATTCTTTGCATCTGAACTTCATGTTTGCATGATAGCATAAAAGAAGTTTAAAATTACTCTCTGAAAATCTACCTCACTGTAAGCTAGTGTTATTTTTTGGCACCTCTAGACCATTGCTACATTAGCCTCACTGCCTCTCCCAGCACCTCTGTCTTTGCACTGGTGGCATTAATATCTTACCACCACACTAGATAATCTGCAGCTCAAATGCAAAACCCTTGTCTGGCCTATCCCTTTCAGTTTGCTGTACTACTTCAATGGAAAAGGTATCATTGAGTCTCTGCTATGATCTGATGATTTGTCTCCTACATTTCATGTGTTGGAGAGTCTTACCCAATGTGATACCCTTGAGAGACAATGGTCAAGTGGCGTTGAGACTGTGAGAAGGATTGTTAGTTCGCAAAGTTTTAGAATGGTTCACACCAGAACGGATTGTAAGAAAGCGCTCAGGGCTCTTTGTATCTTTCTCTCTTCTGTTTCCTTAGGTAGCTGACATGGCACAGAGCCCAACCTTGAAAATACACATACCCATCAGCTGTTTACCAGGGATGTCCAGGGGCAAGATATTCTGAAATGTCCATAGTGAAGTGTGAAGTACCCTGGCACCCTGCTGAATTGTGCATGTTTATCTGTGTGGATGACCCATTAAGAGACCCAGGTTAAACAGTGGAAAAATAGGTCTCTAAGTTGAGCAAAATGTTAGCTTCAGTCCCAAATAAGGATTTTGTTGAATTTGAAGAATTGTTTCTTTCTTTAAAAATAAAATACTGAAAATTAGATTTAATTCTGTGAATATCATCATTTTCTTTTCAAATATTTAAGACTCATGTAATCATCAAGTTGAATTTGACACTCTCCAGGATCCCTTTTGCAGATGAATACTGAAGCCATAAAAAGTTAAAAGACTTGGACTTTCCTCTGCTTCCTGAGCCATAAGAGTAAATTTCTTTTGACATCAAGTATAAAAGTCTGTTTAATCTGTTATGCTGCATCTTATGTCCAAATAGTGTAGCTTGCTTCCTTTAATCAAAGTAAAATTTCACTTTACAAAGTTAAATGACATCTTAGATAATATTTTAAAACTGAAGTTTTTTTAATTTTTTTCCAATGTGAGACTGCAAAATACATGTCACAGGGCCTGGGGAGATAGCTCAGTAGAATAAGTGCTTACTTGGCAAGCGCAGTGTCCTGAGTTCAATCCCCAGTACCATGAAAAAATAAAATAAATATCCCAGTTCTATCTTGTGAGTAGTATACTTAGAGGAAGCTATAGGACAATTTTGAGAGGTTGCCTGAGTAAATGTCAGATCTCTTCTGTATTAGCATGAATGAAGCAACATTTTGAAGAGAAAATGTCTACATCCAATTATAAAATACAAATGTAGCAACTAATTTCTATGTCAAAATAGGTTGCGATCCTTATAAATTCTGGTACAGATCTTGGTCCAGCTTGTCACTGTAAGCCAAAAACCAAACCATCACATCAGTGTGATGCTTATGGCATGGTAAATACAACTGTGTTTGTTTAAAATATCTTTCTGGACACACTTGTCCAGGAAAGGCAGGGGCTACATAAAGAAGTTGCCAGAGAACAACTGGAACTGTCCGGAAAGTAAAAGTTCCAGGAAAATGATTTTCTCATTTCAATGAAGTGAATCTAGCAAGAAGATAAGTAAGAAACCTATGAAATTCAAAAAGCAGTGGATACAATAAACATTGACTTTAGGTTTAAGTCCTTTAAAATTTAAAGAAGTAGAGCAGAAGTATTGGTTCCTTAGAGTTAATAATTCTTTGTGACTTTATCCTTGAGGGTTGGGTTCCTTTCTCACTCAGCCTCCAGAGGCTGTTTTGCTGTTTGTGTTCTATTTCAATGTTGGATAGAAGACCTACCGGGAAGCTTGGAAAAAGGCAGCAGTTAAATACTGAAGGCCGAAGAGTCAGTTCTCAAGTTTTACGTAGATCATCTCAGTTTTTCGTCAGTTTCGTTCTTGCTCTTGTTGATGGATCATGAATGTACAAATGAGGAAGGAAAACATAAAAGAAAAGTAAACATGACAGTCTCGTTCCTTTCTCTTCATGAATTCGTTCTTCTATGTTTAGCCATGGCTTTTATGGTAGTTATTTCAAAATCCTCACGACATTTCCCCCCACCAATAAAATCAGGCTGGTTTTCATTCTCTGTGAGCTGCTTGGGTGATGAGGAACAGGTACACTTACTCTGCAGTGGAGCACTGGCTGGCGGACACTGTGGCCTTCCGTGCATGCCTCGCCCTCCTTCTAGAAGAGCTATTCTAGAGGGGCAAAAACCCCAGTGGGAATTGAAAATGGAAGGACTGAACCCTAAGTTGGCTCTGAAAGAATTTTCTTTTTTACCACATTACTGAATATCTGGAACTAATTTCTCTTATCTGTAAAATCAAGCATTGGCTACTATGACCTTGACTCTAATATTTCATGGCAAATGAGCGGCTCCTCTGAATCAGATTTTCCCACCCTCATGCCTCTTTAGTGAAGATTTATAATTGTCTCCTATATTCTGTTCTTTTTAGCTTTAGGTATTCACAATACAGATTCTTGCCTTTAGGCTATTTCAGATTTTGGCATCTGTCTCTTGCCTGGATTCACAGGAGCACATTAGAATTTAGTTTTCTAACTTTAATAATCTTCTTAGTTGAAGTTATCTATATATAATTCTAGAAAACTTAGGAATTTTCTTTGTTTTGTTATTTTTACCAGAAAGGGTCTCATTAAACTGCACTTGTTTAATATGAAGCGCTGTAGCAGCGGATGGTGTGGACCATCAACACTTCACAACTGGAGCATCTTTCGTAATTCTAAGGCTAATGCTGGAAGTTTCCATTGGTGAAAGAACTCTTAGCTAATTGCTGTACTTGTCTCAAGCCTAAAATAGTATATATTTTTACTGCTGAGCTACTAAAATGCTTGGTTCTAATTGTCTTAAGAAATATGTACTGTATTTGGAATTAATATAATTTAGCTAATTCACCATCGCAGTTCCATTTCAAAATCAGCCATAATAGTTTTTAATGACTGTCCCCATTGTGTTTGCCCGTCTGTAATAGTTGAAGATATGGCTGTAACATAAATGCCAGTATTGTTGGCTGTCTAACACTGGAAAATACAGATGGATTATTATGAATAGCATAAATAAAGCAAGCATGCATTTTAAATATATTTTCTCATGAATATTATATTTATTAGTAACTTAAATATGTCACAAAATAAATAAGGCTAGTCTATGAATTTCAGAAGAAATGCATTCATTCAAAGGGAGCAAAAAAAAAGCATCTATTATGTAAATAAACTTCTGTCCCACAAAGTATGTTAGCAGAAAATGTGACATCTGCCCCTCAAAACTATAAAATTTTATATCATTTCTAATGCTGTTTTTTCTATCACTGTTTTGTATTCTTTAAAAAAAATGAAAACAATATGAAACTCTGTTTATATTTTGGCATACCAAACCAAGTGCAGTCTGAAGACCAACTCGTCTTCTGCCTGTTTTCAGAATTAGTTTTATTAGAATGTTGCCATACTAAGATGTTATGCATTGTCTAGAGCTGCTTATACTACAATGACAGAATTCATTGCTGTAGCAGAAAGTGTTGCAACTCTAGACCCTAAAATACTCTTCTCTGACTTTACACAGAAAGTTTTCTGATCTTGGTAAATAAGCCATAAAGACATTTGGATCTCCTCCAATGAATCATTCCGATTGCTCTTTTTCACTCAGCAGAAAGTAACAACTCTAATAAATCCCATAAGCCTGTCATCATCATTGCCTGATACCAGTAGTTTCAGAGAAAGTGAACTTGTTTTTCTCTTCAAAATCAAAGCCCTTCCTTCTGTCTCCAATCCTATCCTTCTGAATGTGGACTTTAATGTTTGGCTTGTAGATGAGTTTGCTTTGTCATGTATTGCTTGGGTTACAATGGTCTTTAATCCGAAACCTGTTAGAAAATGTAGATTATCTGGAAAATTTTAGGAAGTGGATAAATTACATTTTATCATCTAGAAATCCTAATTTACTAACTGAGGCTGTTAGTAGATATCTGTACTTAAAATTCTGTGTGTAGTATGTTTACAAAAGAACACTTGGTTACTGCAAAACATTTTCAAGTCTTGTTAAATCAACAATAAAGCAATCCATCTTCTGTAAATTAATAAAATATATTCAGCTCTTGCAGACAAGTGACTCCAATTTAATCTGAAATAGGCTTAGTGCTCTCATTACTTGACAGAAAAGGACTTTATTTTTAATAGAAGACACACTGACTTTGGGGAAAAATACTTCTTTACATAGAGAACCATGATCAGAAGAGGAATAAAAAAAAGGATAGCAAAATAAATAAATGGCAGTAGAAAGGACGGATGTTTATTATGCTGGATGATTATTGTGGTAACTACAAATAACCACTGAAAAGTTACTTTACAATCAGTGTGTTCTGGGAAATATTGAGGGCTTTTGCATATAGGACTCTGGAAAGAAAATCCCAGATAAAAATGAACTTCATGGATGTTATGGTTTGTGTCTAGTTGCCCCCCAAAGCCTCCTACAGTCATGGGGTGGACTTGTAGAGTTTGTGATTAACTCATGATGCACTGAGATTATAGGTATTAGTGCTGCTGGGATTATGGGTGTGAGTACTACTCCCAGCCTGGTGTGGATAGCCTGAATACAACTTAAGGGAGACAGACTTGCTCTCTGTAGCCATTGTTGCTGCTACTCCTCCTTTGCTCTCTGCTCTTTGCTCTCTTCCCTATGCCACTCTGCCTTGGAGCCAGCAGAATATGGACTGAAACCTCCACTAACTGTGAGCTAAATAAACCTTTCCTTCCTTCACTTTGTGTGTCAGGTATTTTTCCCAGCAACAAGAGAAGAATAACTTGAGGCAATGGTTTTCACTTTGGCAGGTTCTAGGGTGAGAGTGCAGTGGAAGTGGGAGGGAGAAGTGAAGTAACTGCTGTGCTCAAAGGCAAAGACCAGAATTTATAGAAAACACTGCATGACACCTTACCTCACTAACAAATTATCTTCTCAGTGAAATCCCACTTGACAGAAATCTATGGATTCAAAGCTGCTAACAAAGAAGTCCAAATGAGATGGTATGGTCCATGTGTCTTCTATCACAATACGCAAAGGAGCTGCTTTTATCTTTGAGTAATAGGAGAAGAAAAATTAAGTTCATTTCTAAAAGGCAGCATCTTGAATGCTTTCTCTTAGTACCAGGCATTCTAATTGGATAACTTAGATGTAATTTCTGATTGTAATAGTGTTTTCATTTTTAATTAGGCTGAAAGCTTCAGCTGCTGCTATGCATGAAGCCTATTTTCAAAGTCATGCTACTCTTTGCATTATTTATGAAGCGCCTCCCGTTTTGTTTATATTTCACAAAACAATGCACAAGTTTATCTTTTTCTCCCTTAAGGAACTTTAAAAATGTGAAGTGATGCTAGATAGCTTTACATATTGTGAAGGGGTCTGGTACTGAGGATTGAGAATGAGAATCTTAGGGATTGTTTGAAAAATAAACAACTGAGACTGAAAGTGAGAAAGTTAGTATTCATCACTGAAGGAAAGAATGATTCTTTAGAGGGATGTCACAGTGTTTATTTCTCTTTTGTATAGCTACAGTGAGATGCCTGGGGCAGGTTAACTTCATAAAGGCAAGGGCTATGTCTAGCTGTTTCAAAAGAAGGTATGGCACTGCCTCTGCCCAGTTGTGGAAGTGACCCCTTGGCTGGTTCATGTCTTGATGACAACACCTGCTTGAGCAAAAATAGGAAGTAAGGGCTGGGGTCATGTGACCCTTTCTGAGGTCAGGCCTCGATAGCCTCAGGGTTTCCCATCAGGCTCCAGCTCTTAAAGACCTATGACCTCCCACCATTCCTTACTTTCTTCTTTGCTCAGACAAAGTACCCCACATCAGCCAGGGAGATAGCTCAATGGCATGACACCTGCCTGGCAAGTACAGTGGCCCAAGTTTGATTCCCATTTCCAACAAAAACCCAAGGTGCCCAAATTAAAGGAGAAAAGGGAAAGGGTTTGTTTGGAGTCACATTTTATGAATATTTCAGTCCCTAGTTGAGCAGTGGATGGCAGAGACTGGTTGCTCAGAAGATATCACACAGGAAGCAGAGAGAGAAAAAGATGCAGGCCATTTTCCCAGTGACCAACCTCTTCCGAGCAGCTCTTGCTTTCTAATATCAAGTCAGTTAAACTCATTTGTTGATTAATTCACTGATGACAATCAGTCCCCCTGATGCAGTCAACTCTCAAAAGCCCTACCTGTGATTATATGAGACTCTGGGGTCAGGGGAATATCTAGATAGGGCAGGTCTTGACTTTGAACGCCTATAAACATGAAGGGAAAATTAAATGCTTCCACTATATGATGGAATGTAAATATTCCCATTCCAACAGGGATAAGTAGGTGGGTAGAAAAGAATGGGACCAAGCAATATGGAGACCCAGCAGTGATCACATTCAGTCCCACTGTTAGGTCTGAGAAGCCCACCGCGTGAAGAAAGACTCCAAGAGACGTCCTCTCGTGCAAAAGCAAGGGGATTTTATTTTAGAAGCTGTGCTGGCACAGAGTCACCAGGCAATGGGGCCTTGGTGACCCAGAGCCTTTGTTCGCTCCGGATTATATAGCACTAGTGGGCAGGGAAGCAGCAAGCGAGGTATACAGAAGCCAATCGTGTATGTTAGTTGGGCTGACACTTGAAGGGATAGGACAGTTTTTATTGTCCCTTACAATAATTGGATGGTGTAGGGATCGGGGAGGGGGAATTCCTGGAGGGGCCCCAGGTGTTCCAAGAACAGGTGGTCTCAGGTGGTCTCGGTTGTAAATCTTATCTA
>PVKA01004635.1:0-63415 GCA_004027165.1 Ctenomys sociabilis
CCCCTCGGTCTCCCCGGTCCCCCCGTCCCCGCCCCCGGTCCCCGCGGTACTCACAGCCGGTCTTGCCCTCGAGCTCCCGCACCTCTGCGGACGCCGAGTGGGCAGCGCCCATGGTGCGCGCGGCGGGACCCCGGCGCTCCCCGCAGGCCCGTGCTGGTCTCGCTGCGCGGCCGTCGGGCTCTGGTCCCAGTGGGTCGCGTCGCGTCGCCGGGGACGGCTCGGAGCGCGGGTTCCGCGTGGGGCCGGAGCGCGGCCTCTTATAGCGCCGGCGGGTGGCGCGCGCGGTCCTAGCGCACGCCGGCTTCGCGCCTGCGGGGCGGGGGCGGGAAAGAGGATGGGGCTGGAGGCCAGCTGCGGGGAGCGCCCGGCCCGCGGCAGGACGCCGAGGAGTGGTCGAAGAAGGGGCCCTTTAAGACCCCACCCTGTCGGTTCCTCTGTACCAGCCACGCCACGCCCCTGGGTTCTGCATCCCTGCCGCGTGTGCGAAGAAGCAGGTGTGAGCGAATTCGGTGTGTGGGGAGGAAGACCCCAGGAAGGTCCCATGCTCATCCCCATCCCAGCCCCACAGCCTCCCAGCTACGGACACAAAACTCCACAGAGACAGGGAAGGAGGTCAGTGTGCATTAATTAGCTGTAGGGGAAACAACAACAGTAACAATAGTCCATCTCAAAGGTTCATGCTGTTATCTAAGGGAGCCTCTCTCCAATTGCTGAACACACCCGGGTGGCAGTGCTGATCCACACCCCCCACTCAGAGGCCCAGCCAGTCTCACACTTCAGGAGCCGAGAGCTCCACCCACCCCGAGTTCCCCTGTGCTCATTGTAGATAAAGGCAGTGGACAGCCACACAGGAGGAAGTCGCTGGACTGGGGTGGTTTGAGGGCTCTGCGCTGCATCTGGGGGTGTGGGCCGGGCACCGAGAGTCCTCCTCCTTAAAATGGGGCTGTGTTAATGAAATGCTCACCAAGGGGTCTGAGGGAACACAGACCAAGGTGGCAGAAGCTGGTGGTCTGTGGAATCCGGTCACCTTACAATGGAGAAACTGATATCCAGACAGGCCACAGGGCCAGGGCACAAATTCAAAGTCAAGACCTTCGCGCCTGAGGCAGCCATTAGGTTCTCTAGTGCTGGATGACACCGCCACCTGTGACTGCCAGGCAGTATCTGTCCTAGGTGCCAGGTTCTGGGATAAAACTCCAGGCCAGGGCCGGAGCACAAGTCCTAAGGTGCTGCCAGACAGCGACTTAGGTGGCCCCACTCCTGAGGGTCTCAGCAACACACTCCCGTCGCCCATGGACCAGCCCACAGCCCTTCCCAGCAGCAGCAGTGAGCGCTGAGAGCCACTAGGCTGCTCCCGAAACCTTCTGGAGCTACAGAGTCAGGTGCACCCCTGATGGAAACGCAGCTCCCCCATGTACTCAGATGGCCTTTGCAGCTGGCCCATCTGGAATCTGCATTTTGATGCTGAGACTAGAGCGGGCTGGGGAGTGCTGAGATGGACATCAGCCGGTCGAGTTAGCTGGACAGCAGGCCCATAGCCTGCATTGGGCGTCAGAATTCTAAAAGCCCAGTCAGACCTGGAGGTGGGGGCTCAGGAAAGGAGCCAGAGCCCCCAAGGAAGCAGCCCAGGCCCCACAACTGCAGGACCAGCTACCAACTGCTTACTCTAGCCTACCATATCAGTTCATGGAACTGTGGGTTTTAAATGATTCAAGGGAGAAATGCTGGGAACAGTGGCAGGGGTCTGCACTCTGCCCCCTCCCCCTGCAGGGGCTCCAGGAGCTGCAGACAACATCACTGGGTCGGGGGCCAGGGGTACACAACTTTGCGACCCCATCACAACAGCAGGCCTTACTCGATACTATATATCCTAAATGTAGCTGCCGCTGGCTCCTAAGAAGCGCTTGAGTCCTTCTGGAACTCCTGCCTCCTCCCCTGCCTGCAGCGGACACATGCCTCAGGTCTGCTCAGGGTCTTCATGTGCCCTCCTGGGTTTGCTGCCAATCAGCTGCCTTTGCCAGCAGGGAGCAAAGACAGAGGAAGACCTGCACATGAAGGCCAGGGAGGACTGACTGACTGAGGAGAGACAACCAGAAGGCCCAGGTGCAGGGGGAGCTGGAGAAACCAAGGCATGAAGTGTACAGTCTTGTGTGCATTTGTTCATGCATTTGTTGGGTGTTTATTGAGGGCCTACTACACCGGGGCCCCAGAAGCCACAGCTAGGAATAAGACACTGTTTTCTCGCCAGGGAACTCCTGGTAGAGTTGGAGACACATGCCCACGGGCAGTGGCAAACCTAGAGACCCACAGAAATCCAGTGTTCAAGCTGGAAGCTTCCCTGGGGAGCTGCTGTGACTCCCCCAACCTGAGCTGCATAGACCTCGTGACTGTCCCCACCTGTAGTGCCAAAAGGACATGCCAAAGTCCAAACACAGTGGACAGCCCTCTCTGAGAGCCTGTGTGGGCCGCCGGCGGCCATGGCAGCCACTGTCTGCCTCTGGCAACACTCATATGCCCCACAGGGCTCCCTCCACACAGAGCTGCAGCTGCACGTTTCAAAACATCACTTTATTGAATCAGTCCTCCCAGTGGCCCTGCTGGCATCACCAGAGCAGGACATGGTCTGCAGTGATCAGTGGGGTCTGGCTCTGATTGGATTCCTCCTCTGGAGGGAAGGAGCACCCCTGGGGGTTTTGTTATGGGTCTCACAGGGCAACCTTTGTGGACTGGGAAATGTTTTGGTCACCAGGCAACTGTCTTTCTTCTCCCGGAGGACTCCCCCACCCAGGAGTTGATTAAAAGCTGCGGCCAAAAATATCTGTGTTTGTCTCTGTACTGACGTGAATCACGTGGCTGGTACCTGTGACGCCAGAGGCCAACTGGGCCCAGGGATGCCAGGGAGGATATTCCTGCCGGTGTCCCACCTTTCAGTCAAGAGGGTCACAGAACCAGACTTAGGCAAGTGTTTACCCTTCCCTGAGCCTCAGTTTCCCCACCTGTAAAATGGCAGCAGCAATGGTGGCTTCCTTATTGGGTGGCAGTAGGGGTGAGGTGAGGATTCGTGTATGTGAAATACTTCATGGTGGTTTGCTGGTAAACAGACTCCCTGAAGAGACAGAACTGGACACATGGCACAGAGTGATCCTGGCACTCAGGAGGCTGAGGCAGGAAGACCGCCATAAGTTGAAGCTACCATAGTGAACGCAAGGCCAGCCTGAATTCTGAATTACATAGTAAGACCCTGTCTCGACCACAAACACAAAATAACCCAAGTGTAGGGCTGGAGATATAGGGACACAGCACCTGTCTGGCAAGCGCAAGGTCCTGAATACAATTCCTGGTACAAGTTAAAAAAAAAAAAAAAACAGGTATTGCAGGGATGTCCTGGTCTGTGACATTCATCAATTTTATAGTGTAAATACCGTTATATGGCACACATCCAGCTACCAATTACTTGAGGGTGGACTTGCAGAATTCACGGATGTTTAACTTTGTGGGGGAGGTACTAGAATTGAACCCTGGGCCTTTGCAGCAGAGCTATATCCCCAGCCCTGTTTTATTTTTTATTTAGAGACAGGCTCTCCCCAAGTCACCCACGTGGGGCTCAACTTGCCACCCTCCTGCCTCAGTCTTCTACAGTACTAGGAACACAGGTGTGGTCACCAGGCCTGGCTGGCAGTCCACGTCCGTCAGCCAGGCAGGGACCGTAGCCTCCTACACTCCTCCCTGTGTCCGTCCTTCCTGCCTCCTACAGTCATGCCCACTACTGAGTGAATTCAGGGACCCTAGGGTCTGGAAGGACAGAGCTGTGAATGGGCCACCAGGGACCCTCGTGGGTACTGCAGGAGCTCAGAGCCCCACCCATGAGTCCCTATTCCACTGATGACAAAATTGAGGAGTCCAGAATGGGTTGTGAGCCAGAGCCAGGGCGCAGACTCGAAGTGGCCCAAGAAGCCATTTCTTCCACCTTAGGTTCCTCCAAATCTCTCAGGCTGGGCGACTCCCATGGCCTGCTATGGTTCTAGGCATCCCAAGAGGATCTTTTGTTTTCTTTTCGGTGGAACCTAGGATTGAACCCAAGAGGATCTTTGGCACTGACTCCAAGACACTTTCAGGAACTCCAGGCATTGCCTTCTTGGCCTCTGACTTAGTGAAGAATGAACCTAAACCACACCAAACAAGTGTGAATTAGCAATGCTGTTGCGAGTCAACGTGTCCAGAGAGGGGCAGCCTGCAGGTGGCCTGCACCTGTGTCGTGTCTCCAGCAGGGACTGCCTCACCCCTGAGCTCACCCAGGCTCCTTCTGCTGGCCTCTGTGTCTTGGCTTCTTGTTGCTAGCTATGCTGGAAGTGCAGAAGCATCAGCCCCAGGTTGCAGTCTGAGCTACACTGGCCCTTCTGGTTATCCTTATCTGTCCTCCTCCGAGGGACACTAGTAGTTCACATGCTATGGGAGACAATGTCAGATCTAGATTGGAGCCTGGCTCTGCCTTTCCTGTTTGTGTAGCCTTGGGCTGGGTGTGCTGCCACTCTGAGCCTCAGTGTCTTCATCTGTAGAATGGGAACCACAATTTATGGGTGATCTGCCAAGGGTGAAGCTGCCAGGTCGAGCTCCCCTCTTCATGTTGGACCATGTTTGGTTCAGGAGATGACCTCAGCAGGGACATTTTAGAATTCCTGCTCCTTTTCATCATTTCCCCAGAGTTTTAAATCCAACTCTGCTCTGGAAAGTTCCATCCTCATTTTCCCTGGGGTCAGGCCACTCTGGGTGTCTACTCCAGAGGCTTCAGCCACTGGAGACACAGCTTCTGCCCCTTTGAGCCACCAGATCTTTGTCTCCTTCCCCAGCTGGAGCCACTTGCAGACCTCAGAGGGCTACAGCCCACAGAGGAGGGAGCGGGGCTGGCGGGCTCAAAATAGGAGCTTGGGGCTCTGGGAGAGAGTGGCTCCAGCCCAGTTCTCCATTATTTATATACATAGTGACCCAGTACTTGAACTTGCAGGGGGCAAATGGAAGCTGATCCCTGGAAAGGCTTCAAGCTGCATTGTTGTCTGAGAAACAAACTTATCAGAGAAGCAAAAAGTGGTGGCAGGAGCCCAAAATCTATTTTAACTTCACCATCACTTTATATGGAGCACGGGATAGGCCTAGCAGAGGGCGGGTGGATCTGCGTGCCCCAGGGCCTCTTCCCAGCAGCCCTGGCACGGCTCCAGGGGGGAAGCTTTTATTTAGTCTTTATCTGAGGATGTGGGGAAAAGCATCCTTCACCAGCTAACAGGTGGGGGATGCAGGACCCTAAGGGGCCCACATCTGGATGCCCAGAACCTGTGACTGTGGCACTGAACAGAAAGAAGGGGTCAGGCTGCTAACTGGCTGCCCTGGAGAAGGGCGAGTCTGGCTTGGACTATCACGGGGACCGGGTGCCATCATGAGTGACCTTAGACAGGGAACAGGGAGGCAGGAGGGGCCGTTGCTGGTGTGAAGAAGGAGGAGTCCCTGGGCTGAGGAATGCAGGCAGCCTCTGAGTGCTGGGAAGTACAAGAAAACAGACTCCCCCCGCCTGGCCCTCACAGGGAGCTCAGCTCTGCTGATCACCTTGATTCTTCTGCTGAGACCCATTTCTGATGTCTGACCCCCCCGAACTGTAAGATAATAAACACATCTGGGTTATTCAGGCCACCCATTGGTAGTGATTTGTTACAGCAGGAACAGAAAACTAACACAGATTGGTCTTGTGTTGTGACTCGAAATCCCAAGGCCATGGGGACAGCTCAGAGCAGACTGCCTGGAGGCTGCGGCTGTGAGTCTGTTGCCTGGGTTCTTATTTAAATTCCAGCTCCTGGATGGAGATTCCAGCTCAGGAGGCCCAGAAATGCATTTTAAGTGAGAACTCAAGGAGAGTCAGGTATGGACTTATTTATTTATTTTGTTGTTGAACCAGAAATTGAACTCAGGCCCTTCTGCTTGCCAAAGACGCACTTATTCCACTGAGCCTACTCCCAGGCCCCCAGGTATGGATTTTTTGAGGGGAGCATGACTTACCTGTTCCTCCATCGGGGGACATGTAGGTTCTTTCCACCTCGTGCCTGCTGTGACAGTTTTGCTATGCACAGAGCGAGGCAAAGACCTGCCTGAGTCCCCAAGCAAGCTGCATTCTGAGATGCCAGAATGCAGTAACTAGAGTGACACTGTCCCTTTGGTACTGCTGCTTCCAGAGCAGGGGCTGTGGGCTCTAAAGGGCCAGCTGGGGCTGCTCTACTAGGAGGAGGTGCACGTGGCAGCAGTGTTCCAGCTCTCCTGAGCATCTCTTAACGGGCTTGAGCTCCCAGAGTTAGCAAGGTGGCAGCGCCCTGGCAGGTCTGAGCCCTGACCCGCACACAGGGGCTCACTCTCCTGGATGGAGGTTACCTATTTGGCACAAAAGGGAAGAAAATGGAAAACCCACTCCTTCCACTGCTGATTCCCTGTGAGCAGCGGCCGAGGTGCCCCTGCCTGACAGCTCAGCAATTCGTGTTCTGTGTTTTCCTCCCTGAACCCCAGAACACGGCGCTGCAGGCTTCTTGGTCACCCAGCCCTGTGTGGGCTGAGGCTATTAGGAGTCTCTCGAGCTGCATGTTTGGTAAAGGGCCCTGCTGACCTGGTGCCACCCAATGGGGCTGCCCAGGAAGGCCACCCGCCCCCAGTTCCTCATAACTCCAGAGCAGAGCGCAGAGGCCTGGGACTCTTGCCTGAGACCTCCATTCTAAAGAGCCAGCTGGGAGAATCCAGGTCCTAGCACATTGTCCTCTGCTGTCATGGTCCCCCTGGCTGTCCCTCGCCTCAGTGTGACAGTGGGTGACACTGGACACTGACTTGGCTGCACCCAGGGCCAGGAGCTGCCCAGCCAAGTGACAGTATAAGCAGTGGACAGTGACGCAGGCAGGAGGGCTGATTCCATCACCTCGGGATCCCCGGGCCTTCCAGCCCAGGGCCAGTGTGGATAGGTAGCCCAGTCACGACCACCCTGACCTTCTCCTGGCCCCATGGTGAGGACCCACAAGACCTGCAGAGTACCTGAGAGGCAAGGATGATAAATATATGCTGGGGTTCAGGATTGGCATGGTGGATAATTTGGGGCTTAGCTGGGCAGAGGCAGCGAGCACCTCCCATCAGGAGAGCCAGCCCAGGCAGATGCCGCAGAGCCAATGCCCCTAGCCCTGCAGTTGCACTGACTCAGAAGGGCCAGGGCCGCCACTGCTGCCAAGGAAAGCGGCTTGCAAAGGCCCCATGGTCTGTTCTCAGCAAGTCCTCCCAGGGCTCTGCTCTGTTCCACCTATGGGAGGGAGGGATAGGGACAAGACCTGGATGTGAGTGGGGATACCACATGGTGTGTGTGTGGGGAAACTAGCTGCCACCAGGCATGGGCGCAAGTCCCAGGCAGGTGTCGTCATTTGAGCAATGGGAGAGTGGGGCTGGGGCTGCCCCTGCCCCATTTCCAGAAAGAGACAAGTGGGGGATTGAGGAGGGTTCAGAACCACTTGGAATTGCACAGCTCAACACTGTCATATTCAGAGTGGGAAACACAGGCTCAGAGTGATCTCTAGCCGGATATGACTGAGGGACCTAGAAGCAGGCAGGGGCAGAGTGGCAGTGATGCTTCCAACACAGCCAGGTTCAAGTCTCCTTTCACCTTAGACAAGCAATTTCAGTCCTCAAATCCTTGGTCCCCATCTGCAAAGTGGGCATACTGGTTATACAGGAAGCATTCACACAGGGCTGGCACTTTGCAGGGGGCAGTTTTATCCTGCTTGTGCTACAGGTGACAAGGAGGACTTTTGAGTGGCTAAGCAGGTCCGAGTTCCCTGGAAGGAAGGAACAGACACAGGGCCAAAGGCTTCAGGAAGCCTGGGGCTCCCATCCAGGCCCAAGGCCTCATGGAGAGAGGAATGTGGATTTCTATGTAGGGGAAGGTGGTGAGAATGGCCCAGGACTAGGAGAGGGAGGCAGGGGCAGAACTGAACCTAAGAGGGACTCCAGCAGCGGTCCCTCCCTCCGTCAGCCAGGTAGCCTGAGGACCAGGGCCCCAGGAGGGGTTGCTTCCACCCTGGAGTGTGGGCTAGCTTGATGTTCAGCGTAGACATTCCTCAGGGCCGCATATGTTTAGAAGCAGCAGCGAGGGCTGAAGTCTTCTGCTGAGGACTTGGGGAGGTGGCGCTGCCCTCCAGGGCCCAGAGCCCAGGTGCAAAATGACCTACACCTGCAGTTCTGGGACTTGGGTTCCTCTGCCTCATGTAGGAATGGATAAAAAGCTTGCTGCTTGAGCCGGCCACTCCCAGACCCCACCCCATGTGGGGGGCAGTGTCCCCTGAGAGTGCTATACATCTCCCAGTGATTTCCAGTCACTCCTATTTAAGGACGACTGTCCTGCCCCTAGCTGCAGATGACACTGACCTGGCGACCATAATCCCGGACTCTCCCCATAGCTAAGACCCAGGGGCAGGTGGCATTTTTCACAGGCACAGGCAGGGTGGAGGATGGCACGTCACAAACGCGAGCCGCCTGGCAGTGCAGCCACGACCACCACAGCTCCACAGGTTTGGCGGGGTGGGTGCCCTCTTTCACTTTCCTAGAGCCTTCGGGGGGCCTCACCTGGGGCTGAGGGCAGTGCTGGCACCTGGGATGGAGCTGCAGCTCATGAACTCCATACCAGGGCATGGCACAGTGTGTCGGCACTGGCAGTGTCCCAGGGCCAGGGAAGGCAGGACTGGGCACTGTGGCGCCTGTGCCTTGCCCCTCGTCTCAACTCAGCTTGCTCTGGGAGCCTCACGGCAGATTCGGATGCGCTGATAAACCAGCTGGAGCTGATTTCTTCAGGGACAACCCAGGGCAAAGAGGTGTCAGGCACTGGAGTAACGTCAGCGTGACCTTGGGCCAGTGCCTCTGTGGCTTCCGGGTGTATTCAGCTCTCCTTGGCTGGGTTCTACTGAAGAGGAGCCTGCAGGGGCCTGTGTTGGGCTCTCCCAGAGTCAGCTGTGATAAGTTTGTGAAATGTGACTTACCAAGTTTCCCCCAGAGTCGCAAAGCAAGACCTCAGTGTAGAAAGAGGGAAACTGAGGCTTATGGGGCTAAAATCAACGTGTGTGCGGCTCAGACTGCTCTTGGAGATGCCCTGCTGTGAGTACGAAGTGTGCTGTTCAGGGCAGGAAACCCGCGTGGCTTGCGGGTGCAACCTCCAGCCCGCAGTGTGTGGGAAATCTGCATCAGGTGCGTGTGCAGATGCCGTGCTAGCGAATCATCTGAGACATTCCCAGTGTTCTGTGCCTGGTACTGAGGATTGGGCCCTGCCGCCAAGCTACGTTCCAAGTCTCTCCCCTACTCTTGCAAAATTTTGAGTTGAGATCTTGCTAAACTGCCCAGATTGAGCACAGAGCAGCAATCTTCCTGCCTCAGCCTCCCACGGTGCTGGGGTTACAGGCACACAACACCGCGCAATCTCTTTTCAAACTGAATAAGCACCTTCTGGGTGTGTGTGCACATGTGAACACACGTACAAGAAGAAGAAGGCAAGTCTGAGCACATATGTGTACATGCATTTGTTGATGGACACTTAGGTTGTTTGCACTTCCTGGCCACTGCTGTGGCATCTCTTTGAGATGCTGATTTCCTCTGGGAACAGACCAAGCAAAGTGACCTGTGGGTCACACAGCAGTTCTTTAAGGAAGCAGCATGTTGATTTCCATAGTGGCTGCACCACTCAGAACAGCCTTTCCAAGTTCTTGCGTCTAAACTGACCTCTCCTCCAAGCACCTCTGAAAGAGCTCCCAGCTCTGGTGGGGACCAGATGCAGCTTCGGTTTAACTTTTTACTGTCCTCCTAAGAATTTACCTCAGCTCCAGAAAAAGTCCCTGGGCACCTGTCACGCTCTGCAGTGCTGAGTGGGCAGCAGCGGCCTGACGCCCACCTTCCCTCGCCTACCACCTTTGCAGAGCTTTGGGGGAAAGTATGCCCTGCTGCAGCTGGTGCAGCAGGCAGGGGGAGGTCTGGGGTCCAGGCCTGCCCCAAGGAAGACCAGCCAGCTTTCTGCAGACAGCAGGATGCTGGAGAGGGGAGGAGCAGCAGAGGCCACACCTCCAGACTCGGTACAGCCCCCTCCCCCCAGCCTTCCTCAACCTGCCCGTTCTCTGGGCAGCCCCCTGCGAGGGACCCAGTGAGAGGCCTCAGAGGCAGCTGTTCGAGCCTGAGCCTCAGAAAACTCACATTCCCTCAGCTGCTGCTGCCGCCGCCACCGCCACCACCTTCTTCACCTTCTCGGAGGAGGCTGCATACAGTAGCTGCTTCCCGCTGATGTTTCCAGAAAGCGCTCCTGTCAGGCCTACCGCTATTCTTAGTCTCCAGAACACACACCTCCGCCTGTTATAAGTCTCTCAGCTCCAGTGAGCTTTTTTATAAATAACTGAAGAACTTCTAGGGTTCAGGGGCTGGCAGAGAAGTGCCTCTTTCTTTCATGCAAGATGTTCAAAGGGCTTTCGAGGTAGAGGTCACACACCCTGGGACTGCCTGCAGGCCTCGTAAAAGCAGTCATAGTATCGGTGACCGTGGCTTCCATCCGAGAACTCTGGTTCAGTAGCAATCCGTGGCAGGGAGTCGGTGCTGTGCACCAAGACAGCTACTCTCTAAGTGCTGGCTGGGGCACCAGAGTGCAGCCAAGTGGCCGGGGTTCAAGACCTGGCCCTGCCACTTCTGGGCTATGTGGGCTCGGGGAAGTCTCCTTGCTGCTCTTTGCCCCCACATCTGCATCTATAAAGCAGTGACGGCTGCCGCCACTCCAGGCTGAGACTCACAGAGCGCCTAGAACAGCACTGGCGCTGGCCTGGCCTCCGGGAACCTCTGGCTGCTGCTGACGGCCACGGCTGTGGCTCTCCCAGGAGGCCCTGTTCTTCCAAGTCACACAGCCTGCCGCATGCACCCACCTGCTTAGCAACAGAAGTAGGATTTGAACCTGAGCCTCCTCCTCTGAGGCTCACAGTACTCTGCTGCCCTCTAGGGCTTGGGTGGGGGCTCCACAACCCTCAGAACCTGTGACCAACAGAAAGTGGATCTCATCGCACCCAGAGGAGAGAGCTGGCTCCCTCTGCTGTTTCTTCTCCTGAAGCCTTGAGCAACTTAGTGCCCCATCGCTGAGCCTCAATTTCTCCATTTATAAAATGGGTTTATAACAACAAAATCATTCAGCAGAGCAGGGGTGCTTTTTGTTTTGTTTTGGTGTTGGTTTTATAAGGGCCCCACCCTACCTTCTCCTGGCGCAGCAGGTGGGGACCGTCATCAGCCTCCTCTAGCTTCTGCTCAAGTCCAAAGTGTTGCCGGCAGGCATCCCGGGCCTCTGCGTTTGGTACAGGTCCACGGTGACTTGGGCTGACTCTTCCTGTGTGTAAATGCCCTCCCTTGATGGATCTTAAGACTTCCCCCAAAAGACTGGTTCTCAGCTCTCTTTTCTGGACAATGCTTCACCCACCGACCCAGCTCACACCAGGCCGGAGCAGCAGGAACAGGATGCCAGGGCAGGAGTGTGCTGGGGCTGCTCTGTGAGGCGCGAGGGGTGCCAGCCTGGCAGGTGGGAAGAGCTGGCTGCAGACGGGGAGGAGACAGGCACCTGGAGGTCCAACTGGGGCAGCCCTGGGATTTCTGCCCTCTGGCCCAGGGTTTCTGGGCTGAGTCCGCTGTCCCTGTGCAGGGAAGGGGAGCCCTGGAGTTGCTGTCTGCACAGTGATGTGGGAGTGCAGCTGAGGAGTTGGAGAAATCGATGCTTCCTTCCTGGCCAAAGTGCAGCCCATAGCACGGGGCATCTAGTGGGCGCCGCCAGTGTGCTCGGCTGGCACGTAGGGCTTTGTTTTTTAATGTGGTGCTGGGGATGGAACTTAGGGCCGTTGCACTGAGCTACACTACCAGTCTTTGCTATTTTTTTATGTTGAGGCAGGATCTAATTTGACAAATTACCCAGGTTGGGCTCAAACTTGTGATCCTCCTGCCTCAGCCCCCTAAGGTGCTGGGATCACAGGTGTGTGTCACCATGCCTGGCTCCTTTTGTCTTTTTGGTTTGTGTTATATTGGAAAATAATACTATTATAATTATTATTTAATAATAACATTCAAATTGTATATTTGAATATTTTTGTATCTTAAGGTTTTAAGATATTTAAGATAATTTATCATCATCAAACAAAGGGTTGGGGAGATGGCTCAGTGGAATAAGCACTTCCCTGACAAGTGCAAGGGCCTGAGTTCAATCCCTGGTTCTGCTGGGGGGAAGGGGAGAAGGGGAAAAGGGCCAATGCTTTAGATTTTATTTTATTTATTTAAATTAAATTAATTTTTTTTTTTTTTCAGAACTGGGGATTGAACTCAGGCCCTTGTGCATGCCGGGCATGCACTTACTCTACTGAACCATCTCCCCAGCCCCTGACTTAGATTTTAAATGAATTTGGTAATCAATGAATTTGGTTAGATTTAAAATAATAAAAATAATGGTAGAGCTGACCAAATAGCCCAGAGGATTAAAGCACCTGCTTAGGCAGACACAGAGCTGGGTTTCAATCCCAGGGCCTGCCGAGCTGGCCCCACCCTCAAGGCATGCTAAAATGAGGATGGAGACTGGGTGTGATGGGCCTGTAATCCCAGAGCTTGAGAGGCTGTAAACAGGAGGATCACTACGAGTCCAATCTATGCACTGAGACACTGTAGACCCTGTACACCTTGCACTAAGTAGAAAAAGAAAATAATATCCATAAGATGAAATTTATTATTTTAACTTTTTGGGGGTAGTGGGACGAAACCTAGATTTTTTTGTACACTAGACAAGCGTTATTCTATCAACCTGCACCCCTGCTTGCTAAGGGTCTCGTCTTAAATTTATAATCCTCCTCCTCAGCCTCCCAAATGCTGAGATTACATTTTGGCCAAAATTTAACTTGAAAATTTTCAGAGAATTTTATTAAGTTTGTAAACAGACTGTTACTATTTAAGAGAATTGCAGTTTGCCATAATGAAAAGTTCAGCGTAATATTTGTATAAAAGTCCATGAAGAAAGGTTTTGAGGAGTGCTTAAGGAGACATCAAATATATTAAATCCATTAGTACACTTAAAGCACTCAACGGAATTTAATGAAGTGCTTTAAAAAAAAGTATAATCAATTTATAAGCAAAAATACTGATAGCCATAAATTCAACACATAATCTTACAGAAGCCTGGAGTTTCGAATTTGTATTCATAATGAATACAGGGCTTTTGTTGGGTTGTTTTTTGTCTTGTCTTGGTGCTAGGGATGGAACTCACACTCACTAAACATGCGCTCTACCTAGCTACCTACATTCCTGCTGCTTGGAATATTAATTTTCCAAACCAACAAGGAGTCCCTGAATGCTCTTTCCCAGAAGTCGTCCAGTGTTGAAAACATTTGTAGGGAAAACCTACACTACGTGGGGGTGTCCAAACCTGCGAGGGCGCAGCGGTTCTGAGGGCGCATTGGAAACGGATCACTGGCTCCCCTCCGCGCTCCTCACCACCTGCTGGGCTGGGCCCAGGGGTCTGCGCGTCCGGCCGGCTCCCGAGGCCTTTCGGAGCGCTCCCATCTCTGGTGCAGGCCTGTCCTCGCCCCGAAGGGCTGCCGTAGGTCATGGCAGGGCAGTAGGGTGGCGGCGCTCGCGCTTTACGGCCCCGTGCCCGGTGGCCTCGGGCCTGGCGCCGTGGGGTTCGCGTGCACGCAGCGGCGCTGTGCACACAGTGGGGCTTCACCCAAGTAACTGCCTCCCTTCTCCGAGACCCGGGCGCAGTGCAAGGCGGTGGTGGGGAGCAGACTGGGCTACCCACTCGGCGGTGCGCACCGCACCCGCCCAGGGCTCGCCTCGCAGGGAAGGGGGTGGGGCGCAGGGGCCGGAGAAGCTGCGAGCGCCCGCCGCGCATGCGCAGTGAGTCCCGAGGTCCGGCAGGGCGGAGCCGCAGGTCTGAGCCCACCTGTGGCGGGCTGCGAGCGTCGGCGAGGCTGCAAGGAGACTTTCGCGGGGAACGAGGAACGCGATGCCAGACGTCTGCCCTGCAGCCTCCTGGTGACTCTGCCAACGCGGGCTATTGGGCTGGGGGTCCCTGTCGCTAAGATGAGGGTGCAGGCGCGGGGTGTTCCTGTGCTGCCTGCCTGTTCTCGGAGCAGCGACCTTCAGCTCCCAGTCCTAGAGCCTGTTTTGTTGAGCTGGTTCCAGGGATAGGGCTGGAGGTCTGCAGGCTGGCTTCACCCGGCCAGACAAGAGGAGACAGGTGCGCCCTCCAGTGGGACCTCCCAGCCCCTCCAAATTTGGGGCTCTGGCCTGGTGTTTCTGTAATTCTTTAGACCTTTCTTTTTGTGGCCTCAATGTGGCTGCAGCTGCACCAGGAATCACATCTTCTCTTGATAGGTCTCATATCAAGAAGAGAGGAGGCAGAAATGAAAGATTCTCTTCTTTCATCATGGAGCAAAACCTAACCAATCTTCCTCTGCAGACAGTGTAGACCCAATGGTATCACACGCCCATTCCCAGGAGAGTCACTGGCAAGGTGGGTTGACCGTCTTGGCTTAAACCATTCACAATTAGTTCATTTCCTGAAACTTTTTAAATTTTTTTTTCTTTTTTTTTAAATTTTTGCAGTACTGGGGCTTGAACTCAGGACCTTCCACTAGCCTGTCAAGCACTTATTCCACTGAGCCATTTCCCTGGCCCCATCTCCTGAAACTAAAACAAAGTCTAGACCTGTTCATAATGAAGAAGAGATGAGACATCCTCCATTCAGGTTAGCAAATACCAGATGCCACCCTGGCGTGGAAGATACAGAAGTCCCCGGGCCTGCTTGAAGAGAAGCCCAAAGCTTTCTGGTGCACAGAGGCAGGAAATGGAAATTCAGAGGGGAATGGGCTGTCCTGAGATATCTGAGGAGAGCAGGGAGGTCGAAGGCAGCCAGGGAGGAGTGAGTGGGTGGCCCAGAGTCAGGAGCTCCCTGCAGAGAGGATGACACTGTGCCTAGCACTCACGGTATGCCGGGGACAGTAAATACAGATTCTTCTTTTTTTGCAGAACTGGGATTTGAACTCAGACCCTTGCACTTGCCAGGAAGCGCTTATTCCACTGAGCCATCTCCCTGGCCTTGAATGCAGATTCTGGACACAGGGAATGGGCTGTGTGGCAGCTCCTCCTGTGCGAGGACATTACAGGCTGCAGTGTGCAGTGGGGGCGGAGCCTGCAAGCTGGGCTTTGGAGTTGGCCACCATCAAGCAAGGGAGCAACTCAGGAGACACCAACAGACACGACGGGAGAAGCAGGAGGCCCACCTGCATCCGGGAATCCCACTCCCCTGAGCACGGGTGAGCCCAGATGTGAGGCCAGGGGACCACCTCCTCCTAGGTCCCAGACAGTGGCTAGAATGCAAGTGTAAGGAGTCCATGACACTATGTGGCTGCAAGGTCCTGGTCTGGGAACAGGAGCAGGGAGACTTCTTTTTCCCTAAGTCACTTATGGAGGAGGAGAAGAAACAGGACTGGTCCACATGCAACACCCCAAGGACTACTCAGGGCTCAGCCTGGCCCTGCACCCCTCTCTCTCTCTCTCTCTCTCTCTCTCTCTCTCTGTCTCTGTCTGTCTCTGTCTGTCTGTCTGTATGTCTGTCTCTCTCTCTGTCCTTAAAGAGCTCTGGCAGGTCCTGTGATCAGAGGCCTTGCTACAGGACCAGCCTTCCTATCCAGGCCTCAGGTGTGTAGCATGGTACTTGAATTTAAAGTAAGAAGACCACCAAGAAATGGCACCTCTGAGAGGCATTGCTGGGCTCCAGGTAGAGGCCAGGCTTTGGAAGGGAGGGGACACTGGCTTTGATAAGAGGTTACATGCAGCAGGTGGGTGGTACCCACCATCTCTGCAGCCTTCAGCAATGACAGAAATGGTTACATAAGCAAGGAACACATGTGCCTTTCTTCTGAGTCCCCAGGGAAGGGAATGAAGAGTTGCCCTTGCCTTTCTCGTCTTCTAGGTTCCCCTGGAGGGGTCTGAAGATCCCGGAGCATACCCAGCTGGAAGGCACCTGGCTACCCTGCCCAGCATGGAGCAGCTCATGCAGCGCTTCCTGCCCAGCAGTCTTCCTTGGAGGGGAAGTGGAGCGCTTGGAGCTAAGAGAGCTCTTAAAGGTAGGGCTGCTGTTTGCCCGGGGTATGCTGTGCTACCTGACCAGGTCAGATGCCCCTCACCTAGACAGTGACAATAAGTACAATATTGCTTCTCGATCAAATTATAAAAAATTTGCCCCGGGGACTGGAAAGATAGCTCAGTGGTCTAAGCACCTGCCTGGCAAGTGCAAGGACCTGAGTTTCTCTCTTTTTTTCTTTTTTCCTTGACGGAACAGGGGATCAAACTCTGGCCCTTGCACTTGCCAGGGAAAAGCTTATTCCACTGAGCCATCTCCCTGGCCCCAAGGACCCGAGTTTCATCCCTGGTTCTGCATGGTGTGCCAGCCCCAGCATCCCAGCTCACTGTGTCAGCCCTGAAACCAGGCGTGGCAGTGCTTGTCTGTAATCCCAGCGCGAGAGAGCCTGAGCCAGGAGGATCACTATGAGGCTGAACTGTGTAGTGAGACCCTGTATCCAACAAATAAGTAATAAAATCCCCTAAAACATTTGCCCCTTTTCTCCTGGTCATGGAACCATCTGTTTGTCTCTGCTGCTGGGGACTTCAGCTTCTGTCCCCGACTGCTTAGAGGGTTTCTTCAGATTATCAGGGAAAAGGTCAGCGGAAGGCCTGTCAGAGGCGGAAGGATCTTAGCCACCTTAGTATGGTGAGCTGGCTTCTGATGAAGGAAGAGTGGTCAGCATCCCTGGAGGCAGAGAAGGCACAAGCTCAGAGGACAGGGAGGGGTGCAGATGGGGTGGAGCAGGTGGACATGCCCACGTTCACCAAGAGGATGTCCTCACCCAGAAGGCCGGCTCTTCTGCCCCAAGAGGAGAGGGGTTCTGTGTCTTGCGGGGCCCTCCTGTGTGCGCAGAGTTCACTCACAGCTCCCTGGCTAGTGGCACTTGGGTCGTGCTTGCACCTGGGCCTCCCTCACTGCTCTCTGCCAGTGTGGCAGACGGAATTAGAGCAGAGATGTGCCTAATTACAATGGTCAGGAAAGTGCACTTCAGGACACTGAAGTGGTCTCAGATTCCGTGATAAAGGTGGTTGTGCAAGGAATAGGAGGAGTACACGCCTGCTAATTCAGCACTTGGGAAGCTGAGACAGGAGGGTCACCGTGAGTTCAAGGCCAGCCAATAAACAAAAATAATAGGTCAGTCTTGAACATCCAATTTCTTCCTATTTAAGACACACTTGGGACCAGGGAGATGGCTCAGTAGAATAAGCGCTTGCCTGGCAAACACAAGGGCCTGAGTTCAATCCCCGGTTCTGCCAAAAAAAAAAAAAAAGAGAGAGACACACACGCACACACACACTCTCTGCTTCTTTGTATTTTATTTTTTTCTTGTAGAACCCAGGATTGAACTCAGGTCCTTGCACTTGCAAGGGAAGCACTTATTCCACTGAGCTATCTCCCCAGCCCTACTCTCTGCTTCTTTGGACAACACTAAATAGTGGGTGACAATAAGACCTGATGGGAGGAAGAAGTGGTGGCATCACTTAAGGCTTCAGTGGTGGCCTTCAGCGGTGGGCACAGGTGCAGCTAGGGCTAAGCCCTGGGTTTGGGGACTCATGATGTCAAGGGCCAGGAGGAGTAGGTCCCTGTCACCAAGCTGGCCCGGCTGGTCAAGAACATGAAGATCAAATCCCTGGTTGAGATGGAGCTCCCCTCGCTACCCTACAGCCATGATCCTGGCATCACTGACTGTTCCTGGGGTCTCCCCCCAGGCTGAATTGTCCAGATGGTGCTGGTGAAGCAGGCGCATGCTGGCCAGCAGGCCAGGGTCAGGCATTTGTCCCACTGGAGGGTGCCAACATTGTGCTGGCCATAGTGTTCGGTACTCCAAGGAGGTCATCACTGCCACCCAAAGGGCCACTGTCCTGATCAAGGTCCCCACTGTCCCTGTGGGAGGGCTCCAGGGGGACAGACTGGCAGTCCCCACATCGTCTTTCACTGGGTGGCAGTCCTGTGCCCAAGAAGCTGCTAACAAAGGTTGCCACTGATGACCGCCACACCTGTGCCAGGGGCTGCACTGCCACTGTGGGGCCACCTGTGATGCAAGAGAGTTTTGTTCACCAAGTCTCCCCACCAGGAAGTTACCGCCACCATGCAAAAAGCCATACCAAGCTCCCTGCAGAGGACTTGAGATCCAGCAGTAGCTAGGACAGGGTTTTTATAGAAAAAATAACGTGAAGAAAACCTAAAGAAAAAACTAAAAAACAAAACATAAGGGCCTGAGTTCAATCCCTGGTTCCACCAAAAAAAAAACCCCCCAAAAAACCGCCTTTGTTTGGCATCCCTGTTCTTTTTTTTTTTTTTTTTTAAGGTTTTACAGTTTATTAAATCCTCTTGTGAAAAGTCGCAGTCACTGCAGACAGGCACTGCAGAATCTCTACTCCTTCGGCTGTTCTCCAATCTCCAGCTCACTTTTTGCCAGCACCAAAGTTGGCCTTTGCGGTGCCCCTGACTTTCTTCATTCTGTTCTTGCGCTCCTTCCGCTGCTTTCTTGAGGTCTTTTTCTTCTCATACAGGCCATGTCTTGCAAGTCTATGTTTGGGCTCATTTTTCTTCGCATAATCCAGGGAATCATAAATCATGCCAAAGCCAGTCGTCTTGCCACCACCAAAATGGGTTCTGAATCCAAACACAAAAATGACATCTGGTGTGGTCTTGTACATTTTGGCGAGTTTTTCCCGAATTTCTGTCTTAGGTACTGTTGCTTTCCCAGGGTGAAGGACATCAATGACCATCTGTTTTCTTTGAAGAAGTCGGTTGGTCATGAACTTCCGGGTTCTGATAGTTACTGTATCATTCATGATGGCACCAGATCCTCACACAGGCCGGGAGGAAAAGAGACGGCATCCCTGTTCTTAGGCTCTCCTGCGCAGGAATAGCAAGTGTGCTCAGGCCTGGAAGATAAGGCTCCCGGACCCAGGCAATTGAGGGAGACACAGACAGTGCGACTATGTCAGCTCTTCATTTGCTTGTTCTTGGATCCAGGCATGGGCCCCAGGGCTCTCTCTGCCCTTCTAAGCACACCACATTCCACTGCACCACATTCCAGGCTCTTTCAAGGTGCTGGAGGCTGTGGATTTGGTCTCCTGCATCATAAAAACCAAACAACCAACCAACCAAGCAAACAAAAACACCATCCACGTGGACTGCAGCAGGGCACTGGCCAGTGCCCTCCCAAGGCCTCACGGGATGCAGCAAAGCAGTACACTGACCTGCTGTCCGTGGCCGCTGTCCTGAAGCAGAGGCAGAGCCAAATAATTGCTTTTATAGTATTAGGGACAGAACCCAAGGCCTTCCCATTGAATTATATCCCTAATGCTTCGCACCCGTTTTTAAATTTTGAGACAGGGTCTCACTAAGTTGTGTGAGCCAGGTTCAAATTTGTAATCCTTCTGCTTCAGCTGCCCAAAATACTGGGATTTCAGGCATGTACCTTCACAGGGTCCATGCCAGTGAGTTCTCGGGCTGGCCGGGGCTGGCTGGGAGACTGTGTTCCAAGTAATAAGGGATGACATTAGCTAGACATTTTCTCTGTGGGGCAAGAAAAGCCCACAGAGGAAGCAATCTAGAGCAGGAAGAGCACCACTGTGGTCTGTCCAAAGCCTGAGGTCAGGTCCCTGCTTGGAGATGCATGGCCATGCCCAGGCCATTCCAGGGGCCTCCTTACTCCTGCCTGTGGCATATCTGGAATCAGTGCTTAAGCAGTTGGACATTCAGGGCCCCTTAGCTTTCAAATTCTCTAAGCTTGTGGACATAGGAAATGGTTTCACACAAATGTAGCTGCTACCTAGAAAGCTTTGCAACTGCACTTTCTTTTATCCTGCTTTGGCAAGTGGCAAATGTCTTTCAATTACCCGGTCTCTTTAAAGGACTGGACTCCAGGAGACCTGAGGTGGGTCACATCCACAGGAGAAGCAAAGAAGGCCGGCAGCAGATCTCCACGGAGGTCTCCCACGCATGCACCTCAGCCTCCGAGGTGACAGAAATGTATTTCTCTTCTACCGATTATGGCTTCTGGTACAAAGAAAAGGTGGCACAGTGCAAGACAGGCAAAGGTGAGACATGGCAGCTGTCAGCTGTCCCTGCTCCCAGGCTGAGCTGGTGCTCTCGATGGGGCAACATCGCCCCCAAGGGGCAAAAATGTGTCTTGGGGTGGGGGAGGAAAAATGACTGAATGGAAACACACAGAGACAGGCATAATACTGAAGCAGATCTAGAGGGATTAACATTGCATGGGGGTTCGCTCATGACAGCTAAAACGGAGGGAGAGCCCAGAGGCCCATCAGTGGTTGAGTAGATAAGCAGTATGTGCTCTATCCACAGATGGAGCTGTATTTGGCCATGAGGAGGAGTGAAACACAGAGCACACAAGAAAATGAACCTTGATGCCATGAAGCTTGGGGGAAGAAGCCAGATCCCAAGGGCCACACGGTTCATTATTCCATTTCTGTGAAGGGCACAGAAGACAAAAATCTACAGATGCAAAGCAGACGGATGGGTGCTAGGGCCTAGTGAGGGCTCAGAGCAGAGGCTGTGCCAGGGAGAATAAAAGCAAGGAAGACAGTCCCATGTTCCGCAGGCATCCTGAAGACCCCAACCTTCAGGATGGCTGAACTTACATGAGTTTCACCTGGTGGCGAGGATCAGGCTCAATTAGGGAAGATGGTGGAAAAGGGTGGGGGGTGGAGGTGGGTACAACATTGTCCAGCAGGCTTAGAGCCCTGGGACAGGGGTGGCAAAAGGCGAGGAAAGGCTCTGCGTGGACACAGTGGGGAACTGCACTGTAACAGCCAGTCACTAGGAAGAAGTTAGCATGCTGGTAACGAAAGGCAGGGACCCTGTTCAAAGTGCTCTCTGGTGCTCTCCAAATCCCACAGTCTGAGGGCTGGCCAAATAGCTCAGCAGATTAAAGTGCAGGTAAGCAGGGGCAAGGGCAGGGGGTTCGATCCCTGGGCTTGCCTTGCTGGCCCTGCCCTCAGCTGAGAAAACTGCAATTGAGACTGGGTGTGGTGGTGTGCACCTGTAATCCCAGCTCTTGGGAGGCTGTAAGCAGGTGGATCACTAGGAATCCAATCTAGTAGCAAGACCGTGAACACTCTGTAGACCCTTCCCTTAAAATTTAAAAAAAAAAAAAAATCCTACAGCTTGAACGGTTGTCCATTAAGAGCTGCCACCAGCCAGGCCTGTACCCTCACAGGGTTACTGAGGCAGGGGGATCGCAAGTTTGAGCCCAGACTGGGCAATTCAGCAAGGTACCAGAAGGGGACTCAGAGTGACACAGGGAGAAAAATTGATCTCAGGTGGATGACCTCCAAATGATTGATACAGGGGAAAAATGATCTCCCAACCTGAAAAGTACCTGGCATGAGTTCATGTTCTCTAAAACAGAAGAATGAATTTTAGAAACAAACAGAGGTTATGAGCAGAATATATTTATTGGGGAAAGAAAGCTTCTGTCTGAGAGAGGGACAGGAGGGGGGCCTGAGCAGGTTGTCTCCAGGAAGCTGTCTCTTCCAGGGACTTTTTTTTTTTTTTTTAGGTGGAACTGGGGATTAAACTCAGGCCCTTGCGCTTGCCAGGGAAGTGCTTATTCTACTGAGCCATCTCCCCAGGACCTCTTCCAGGGACTTCTATAGAGGAAAACCATGCAGTGAGGTAGGTCTTAGGTGGTGGAGAAGACATGGGAACTTGCTTAAGTGGGCATGAGGTGGGACAAAACTATGGTCAACCAATGAGGTTACAAGCACCATTGCTCAGGTAAAATTTATTAAATCCAGTACCGAATGAGGAAGCGAGTCACGTAGCAAGGGGGCATGAATATGGGACAGGGTCTCTTTCTGTTAGGGGTTGGGCTAGTGACTCATTTGGGCTCTTTCAAGGTGATTGATACCTATTTAGCTATCAACCCCTGATACCCATCCCTAGGGAAATATGTAGCTGTGTTGCCTCTTTTGTCTTGAGGTCTGGCCTATAGGGAGTGTGTCTCTTCCAGTTGCGAAGTCACCTTGTCTTCCATACTGTCTCCTTGAGGACCAGGCACTGTTTGACTGCCTACAATATTTCTAATTTAGCAGCCTATAATAAGGGGAAAGAAGTGGAAGACCCAGCTTTTACACACCTCCACAGCTAGAAAATGGGGCCACCAAGTGACAAAGGCCTGTTAAACATTTTTCAACAGACTCAGTTTGAGGATGCATAGCAGGTTGGAACATTCTGGAAGAGAAGTCCAGGCTTGGTCAGGGGCACAGCAGGCAGCGAGTAGCCTGCTAGGCCTTGCTGACAGAGAAACTCCAAGCTTGTGAAAGTACAGGACCAATCTCTCTTTTTTTTTTTTTTTTTTTTTTGTGAGACCGGGGATTGAACTCAAGCCCTTGCGCTTGCCAGGGAAGCGCTTATCCCACTGAGCCATTTCCCTGGCCCTACAGGACCAATCTTGGAGCAGCTTCAGCTTGCAGAGCGAGGAGCATGGAATAGATTCTGCCAGGCTGGGCCCCCAACACCGCTCCTGATGGGATAGGAGGGCTGGAGAATGGGAATGAGGAAGTCCCTCAATGTAGTCAGAGGTTACCCAAGGCCAGGGCAGGGCCTGCAAAGCCCCTCAGCACATCCACCCTGCTTCAGACCAGAGGCTTCTCTGCATGCTTCTTTTTCCAAGCACAAGTCTGATTAGTCCAGTTGTCCCTGCGCCACATGTGTGACAGGCAGCCCGAGGCCCCTGATGGTCCTGGTTCCTCAGGCTGATAAGAGGAGCCCTTTCAGCTGCGAACTGGACTGGGGATGGCTAGGGGTGGTGCCTGGGCTGTGTCCCTGCAGGGAGGTGTTTCCCAGCCACCTCTGGAGTGAGGGTGCAGTAGCCAGCACGGGTGTGGTGCCAGACATCCCACTCCTCCTCTGCCAGCCACCTGCATCGGGCCTGGGTGTCTGCTGCACATGCCACCCTGGATGGAGCCCTCACTGTCCCATCAGGATAGGAGGAAAGAACCTGGGGTGCTCTTGGAGGGCCACCTGTAGGCCTGGATTTCAAGTGCCCAGGTGTGGGTACCCTGCCAACCCATCTTCCCACCAGGATTGCCTTGAGCAAGACAATTCTGTTGGAGCTGCAGTGTGTTTGGTGCCTGTTTATTACAGAATTAGCTTACCCTAACAAGATCACCGCTACATGGCCAACACACACTTGCTCTATAGCTACAAAGAATTTTATTCCCCAAGAGTGAAACAGCAAGCAAAGACAGCAAAATGATAACCAGGATTTGGAGATTTATTGTATGTTGACAATGAGCTCTGATCAAGAGCATCCCCCAACACCAGGTGGTGACCTCTGGTGGTCTGGGGCTTAATTAGGATAAGCAAGCAGGAAGCACTGAGGCAGCCTGGTTGTCACTGGGCACCATAGTGACCAGCTGTGCATCAGTGACCAGCTGGTGCTGGGACAGGAGCAAGGGGAACCAGAACAGGAACTACTGCCTGCCCAGCTACGAAGCTCAAGCATACTGGCAGGGTGGGGGCGTGCATTTCCTGTTGTGAGACTGTGCTGAGCCTCTAGATTTTGAATGTTCATAACCAAAGCATTCACGGGTCAAGCTGCAGCCAGGCACTGTGAGGTAGCTGCTCACCGGGGTGAGTGTGAAGGGCACCTAGGCTCCTGGTGGCTGCTGGGCCTACAGGGCCCCACCTCCTTTCCCATCCACAAGCAGTCTGATCTGGGTTTCCTATCTGCACAGTGAAACCCTAAAGGGTCACAAATAGGACCACTGGCCTGTTTTTGTCTCAGTTCTTGAACTGAGGACCAGGGGACATAAAAAGGAATTGAGCTGTGTTACGTGCATATACCCCCTCCCCCGTGTCCCACAAACATACACTGATTAGAATAAAAGTCAGTCAGAGCATGCAGCTGAGATGACATACAGCCTGCAAAGTTGAAATGCTGGCTGGTCCTGCCTCTGAGTTGCTGGGGGGTTACCAAGAGCCCAGGCCAGGCCTGGCTCCAAGCTCTCACACGGTCACACATGTATGACAACACAGAGGATTCCTGCACTCTGCTCAAGTGAACATTTTGTTCCTTCCAAAAAACCAGGACAGACAAAAAATACTAAAGCTGCACTCTGATTGTGGTGGTCATAGATACTTTGAAGATAAAAAACCTTGCTGGCAGTCTAATCTATTTGGAATTGGGATTAAGAAAAAAAAGGGAAGTAGGGGCCAGGGAGATGGCTCAGTAGAATAAGCACTTGCCTGGCAAGCACGAGGCCCTGAGTTCAGTCCCTGGTACAGCAAAAAAAAGAAAGAAAGAAAAAGAAGTAGATCCGCCTAATGGTGGCGGAAGGAGACCTGGGAGGCGGTGGCCTGGCTCAGTTTAGGATTGAGAAAGATCAAATCATTCTGGGCTGAGAACTAGAGTGAGTACAAAGTGCAACACTGAGTTGACAACACTATTTGAAGCGGTCCTAATAAAATGATCCTGCGAGTCAACACACTTACCACGTGCCTGAGAAGTCTCGTGGAGAAAGCAGGCCTCTCAGGCCTGAGTAGGTGTGTAGCGGAGATAAAGACGGCAGGGGGTGAGACAGGCCTGATTCAGGGCAGGCCAGCTCTGGATGCCTTGTTGAGACAGACCACTCTTCAACACAGCCCCAGGGGTGTGCGTCACAGGTCCTACTAAAGTAGCCACGGCCCACCACTCTCTTCCCCTGGGAAAGCCACGCTGCTCAGGAGTGCGGTGAAGCTTGGGGGAAACATGGCTCCAGGAAATAGCTCCTCCTGGGAGGCCCAGGTGGCCCTCAGCTCTCTGCCTCCACAGGGCAGGCGGTGACCCCGCAGTGCAATTCCTCAGGCTAACACCCGGACACACTGTGCTCCGAGCAGCTGTGTGGGGCCACAGTGACAAACCATGCCCGAGGCCTGGCTGTGCCCCCAGCACCTGTGGCTCTTGTCTTGCCTGTTTTGACGTAATTAGAAAGGTTCAATCTCTGCAGCAACCAGGTTCTGAAATCATTTGAACTCAAAAAAATCAATGTTTGGCAAGCAAATCTTGGTGCCAATTCAGGCACCCCGCTGCTCTCTCACCAGCACTGAGAAAATGCAGTGGTACGGAGTTTCCTACTCAGATCGGAAGAGCGAGATCTCCTTCCCTCAGTGTGGAGAGGCTTTTTTGTTGCAAAACGAAACTGGGCAGGCTGTTTGCATGGTTTCTCTGGATAAGTTCCATTTATTAATCATTGTACAAAAAAAAAAAAAAAGTTGGCATTCATTTGAAGAGAAGTTACTATATCCAAATATTTAATATTTTAACATTGTGAAAGGTCTACTTTTGTAACAGGGCTTTTTAAAATGGAGAAAACTGTTTGGAAAAAAATTTTTTTTAAAAAAGAAACTTATGATTTATTAGAGTACAGGATCCAAAACACGTTTTTAGAAAAATATAAAGTGCCCAAATACCAACTTACACAGGTGATACAGGCTTCCTGGAGCCAAATGAAGCATTCATGAAGAAACACATTTAAAAACAGTCAGTCTAAATACATATTTACAGTTGGATCAGTAAAGGTAAAACCATTGTTCTTGGCTTCGATGTTATTCTATGAAAAAAGAAAATCAAACTGGAAAACCAACAATTCTAACTCTCAACATGCTCCACAGTTTCTTAGTAACGCATCTCAGTGTTAATTCCGTATCACCTAATTTTTACCTTTAAATGAGAGTAGTGTAGAACCCCTGCACTCTCAGGCAGGCTGGGTGTTGTGAGTGGTCACATTCTCAAATGCAAATTCAAATTCAAACCATCTGACTGGATTTGACTCATGAGGAACACGCAGGTGGGAAGGAGCCAGCTGCCACATCCCCAGCCCTTTCTAGATGAAGTGGTCTCAGGTGGCTTCCTCGCACCTTGGTCATCCCGGGGTTTCCAAAGGACAGACGACAAGCAGCCACTCAGCACGGCATGGGAATACTGCATGCAATGACAGACGGCGGCCAGGACCGCCAGAAAGCCTCATTCACTAGAGCAACTGGGTTATGTGTTTCAAGTGCAGATCACTACTAGGGCCTCACCCCAAAGCGAGCGTCTACTGCTTAGTCACATGACAGCTGGCCTGAGGGCTGGGAGGCTGAGTGGGAGCTCCACAGTGTCACCGAGACTCGGAGCGTCCCATGCACAGCTACAGACATGGGAAGGAGCCAGGTGGCTGAAGACCGTCAGATGTCCCTGCAGGGCACAGGAGCAAGCTGTCCCGCTGCCTTCGGGGCATGGGGCTCCAGAAGCAGCTTACACTTTCCCCAGAATCCAACACTCTAGAAACTGAGGACATTCCTTTCCTTCTACCCCAACACATTCAAAAGGGTCTGGAAGGGACTCTAAGGAATGACAAGGGGTATGAAGTCTTTCTTTTCAGTTAAGGTTCATTAGTTCTTGTTTATTTTGATTAGAAAAACAAAACCTCCTATTGTGGTCGTTGGAGACCAGAGAGTATGATTTCTCACAGCAAATATTTCAGCATCAGACGTAAGTCTAACTACAAAACAGAACCCATCACTGATTTAAGACCTACTCATGATACTGGAGCAGAGCTCAAATAAAAAAAAAAAAAAAAAAGAAGTAGTCATTTCAGGACAGGAATAGTAGATGAATGTGGAAAAGTCCACTCATAAAGGCCATTATTATGCATTTTCTCAAAGAATCTTATGTAGTAAAATAGAAAGCTCATGATTTGTAGAAATGTGCATACATCCAAGAGGAATATGGAAGGGAAAATTGTCATTCTCCCAATTTAAATTAAAAAAAAAAAGATAAAACACTTGAAATCTGTGTTTCATGTATTAGCAAAAAATAAATTCTAATGCTTCTAATTACTATTAGCTTGTTAATGTCTCCATCTGCAAGATGCTGCCAAGTTAGTGTACAACTTTACCTCTGAATATGCAACTAAATTCAGGATAAAAAGACAAAACAATCCTGACTGAGGACTGCACATGTTCTAGAGAAATCAGAAAGAAATTATTGCAAATGTGTAACCCCATCTGTCCAGCAAGTGAAATGTTCTGAGACAAAGGTAGACAGGTGTCAGGATGGAAGTGGATAAAAAGAACACAGGATCGAGTGTGAGGCCTCATGAAGACAGAATGTCACGAACTGTCACCACAGGACGAGCGTACAAGCCATGCCACTGCACACAGTGCCTTGCAAGTGGGTTCACTAGTGTAGACGGAGAGCAACATTGTCTTTGCAGCTGGAGGAGAGCACACATCATCTAGACTTAGGAGGAGGCAACCAGCGCGACCAGCGAGGTGGCTTTCCTGGTGGTGTGAATCCAGAGGAGCCGCAGACACACCTCCTTCTGGCATCCTGTTCTCTTGGAAGATAGCAGCAGCAGCAAAGGTACAATGTCCCCTACAAGACTTTACTCGTCTATGTTCTCTTTCTTTGCACTGTAAATATTCTGCACCGTTTCATAGACAAACTCCAGATCCTCTGGATATCGAATCTCTAGCTCAGCATTTGGGATGTAGTGAGTGCCAGTAAACTCTGAGAAATAGCGTCCGACATCTGGGTGCGAGATTTCTTGAGGCTCCACGTTGTATTCCAAGTTTTCTGTTGGCAAAGAGGCACACAGACACTTGTGTTAGCATTCCAACACCTGCAGCAGCTTTTCTCAAGAGAACCTCCTACCATTCCTCTCAGGTGGCATTTTGGAGGGAGACGGAAGGCAAGACCGAAGGTGTTAACGGGAGGGAGAGAGGGATGGTGGCTCCACAGGGAACAGAAATACTCCCCTATCTTTGAGCAAGCTGGAAGGCTCCCCCAGCTGCAGCGGGCTGCCTCAGCACTGGCAAATGACACGCAGCACACCCCTTGGTCTCACCTAATAATCAGCCAAAGCCCAGGATGAAATGGTCCTCACCTGCTTACTCCTGCCACCAACTGGCTTCACAAGTTACGCTGTCACTTGTCACAGGTGACCAGCTCAGACCTGTACACACTCAGTCTACAAAGAGGAGCCCCTGCCACACAAAACACACTCCTTCCACCCTCAGCCCCCACATACTGGGCATGCGCTTCCCTGGGGGAGCAGTCCCTTCCTAGTGCAAATTAAGAGTCCTCTGAACCGACTTTGCCAACAGAGAGAACCACCCCCTCAAGGATGACGATACTGCAGGTAAGATACTGGGAACACCTTGGCACAGCCCCGCCCTCCCCCACCTGTACTGGGGATGTGATTCCTCCGGGGCCATGGAATCATGTCTTGAGTGCCTTTTCTTGCTGACCACAAACCAGGTGCAACCCCAATCTGGAAAAGGCCCGGCTGTACCCTCCAGGACCCAGATCCAGAGAGGAACTGGGTGGCAGAGGCCTTCGTGCTTCCGTGTTCCCAGGCCTGCCTCCTCCCTCCCACCAAGTGGCAGCCTCACAGGGACTAGTGCAAGCTAGTCCCAGGTTGCCTGGAAGGTGGTGCCAGTCTCCTAAGAGGACCTTCTGAACCATGGACACACAGGTATCTGTGCAGACCCTCTGCTTTCTCACATTTATGTACAAGGGGAGGGGAAAATGGGAATACTTTACTCTTTCAAACGTTTTCTCTTTTAACCACAAATTAGGAGGATCTAAAGAAACTGCATGCTCCAATGCTGCTCAGGCTATTTCTTTAAGGAGGTAGTTAGGGGATATATCCATTTATGAATCCACACTGCTGAGGAATCCCATTCAAATCGTGCCAAGATCAATGTATAGGGCTATCCGAGCTTGGGTTGGCAAACAAGTAATGCAGTGGAAGGGCCGACTTTGGGATCCGCATGGAGTGTGAGAGTGAGTGACCCGACTACCGACCCTCAGGGAGGGTGAGCCTGTATTCAAGTGCAGGCCCTGTGCAGAGCACAGCCAGATCCAGAGCCCCCACAGCCGCACTCCCACGAAGCCGCCTGCCCAAGGGAGCAGCACTCAGAGGAAGCCACAGCCCACAGGCTCAGCTAAGGACGCCAGCCCAGTCAGGGCCACAAGTGGTGTGAGAAAAACCAAACAGGGAGGTAGGCGCAGCAGCTGCTGGGGTATGTGCGTGTGGCTGCCACAGGGAGCACAGAGTGGGGCAGTGGCTGCTTGGAAGCAGGAGCCCCCGGGCCGGGGATCTTGGGTTTTCAAAATGGACATTGGGCAGGCAGCATGCTTGCACAGAGCACGATGGTGGGTTCTTTTTTTTTTATCGTACAACTTTTAAATGCTGGAATTGGGAGAACAGAGCTGTGAATACAAAAACCACGACCACCAATGCTCTCAGCACCCTTCTGGCTCCCCTCCCCCGGGTGGATTTCCATACCAAGCTGCACAGACACGAGCAGGCAGAAAGTCCCTGCAGCGCCAGGTAGGGCCCCTGTGCCTGTCACTGGTCCTGTTTAGGTAGAACAAGTATTTTAAGTCAACAAGAGGCTGTCAGGCAATCTGAACACCTGCGCTGGGGCCAGTCAGCCTAGAGCAGTGGTGCTCACAGGTATGACACTTCCGGTTGCCAGATCAGGGACTGCGACCAGTGTGCAGTGTACTGGACAGAGGCCCAGGGTGTGCTATGGGTGCTCAGTACACGGGACCCAACATGAAGAACTCTTCAGACCAAGTGGCTGCAAGTGCCGAGGCCCAGATCTGTGCTAAGGAACGCAAAGGCAGTGCCGCTACCTGCCCACCGATCTGTGCATGCTTGTGACAGTGCTACTGCACGGAATTCTGATGTGGGCCCCACGCCACAGAACTGTCTAGAGTCCAGGCAGGGACACTGAGGGAAATGTCTGTCCGTGAGAGTGGACGACCCGGTGGCCCCTGGCTCTGGAAGGTATAAGGGCTGGGATCCACACATGTGGCGCTGGGGTCCTGGCCTGCTAAGCAGTGAGGGGGAAAAGAGACCAGTTTGAGAAGAGACACGACTAAGTGAGGCTTAAAACTGTGTGTCTTAAGACAATGCTGGGGTCAGGGAGATGGCTCAGTGGAATAAGCGCCTGCCTGGCAAGTGCAAGGGTCTGAGTCTCAGCCCTGGTTCTGCAAAAAAAAAAAAAAAAAGAAGAGAACATGATCCTTTAAAATAAAGTTTTCAACAAGTGTGGTTTAGGAAGATGAAGGAGTACAAAATTTAACCAAGTAAGATGAGCCAGTCAACACTTAAGCGCTGTGGAAAACCCTGTGCAGCCTTTCAGGATGCCCTCAAGATATTCTGAGACCTGTTTGTTTAAAATTTTCAAAGACTGGGTGTGGTGGTGCACACCTATAATCCCAGCTCTTGGGGGACTGTAAACAGGCAGTTCATGCACTAATAGTGGTTAGACAAGATATTATGTGGGCTTCTAGTACCATGGACAACCACTAGGAAGATAACAAGGTAGAAAGTATTAATTATTGAATCTGTGATATAATTCAGCTATAAAAAATAAGTAAACAGCTACACTCTCTTAATTCACTGATTAGAGACATCTACTATAATGTAAGTATAATATCATGTATGCACCTTGTATGATACCAAAACATTATGAAAAGTTTGCAATGTATTATTTTATCGAATCTGTCCTGTTAATTTGTCTTGAAACTGTCTCATTGCTATTTGTTCTTCAATAAAAATAAATTTTTAAAAAAAGCAGTTCACTACAGGTCTGATCTAGTAGTGAGACCCTGAATACCCTGTAGACCTCTCCCCAAAACACAAAAATAAAATAAAATATTCAAAATATGAGTCCCTACTGGGGACAAATGGTTGTTGAGTCCGGGGCATGCCTTGTGCCCTGGAGACCCACCAGCAGTTTGCATCTTTCTTAGTGAACACCCTCTCCAAATAAATGGAGAGAATGAGGGTTTGTTTTGTGTGCTTATTCCCACAAGATGTAGCTGAAGCATTTGCCTGAAACTGGTCTGCTTTATTGCAGCTTAGTATTCCACAGCCTAGACAGCTCCCCACAGCCCAGCCAGTCCTTACAAATGACAGGTGCTTTGCTGTTTTCATCAAGGGACCACCACCTGAGGCCTTCTTGTACACAGGTGTGAGCGCACGCTGAGAACCCCTGGGTGAGCTGTGCTACTTCATACATGCCCTGGGATGGGGGTCCTGGAAGGGTTATACATGCTCTGGAACAGGGAGCTGACACTGGGTGAGGACACGTTCCAGGTGTCCTTGCAGGAGAACAGTGTTAGAACACACGTGTGCAGGTTTCCCGTAGCTGCTCAGTTCCCAACCTTCCATCAGGAGTGGTTGACTTAAAGCTGAGTACCTTTGACCTTGTTTCCCTGGTACCACAGTCCAAACGGAAGCAGGGCTAGGAGCTGGATCTCCCTCTTGGTGCTGAGGCAGTGCTGCAGCACGCCCCCTGGTGGGAACGGGAGGACAGGAGCATGCAAGATGCTGCTCAAGCAAAGCTAATACAGGGAAGGAACAGTTTCTCTTACACTGCATGGACAGACAAGCTGTTTACTGACACCACCCACATTTGTGGCTTTAATTCTTCTTTCAACTCTCTGTGGAGGGTTAGTAATCAGAAAAACAGTACCAAAGGTCTCAAGTTAATAGGATCACTGAAGTCAAAGGCTGAAAACTGGGACTGACAGCCACTTAGAACAAAATAAACTAATGTTGATGTTCGGAATTATATCTGAATGTGTTTTAAAAATTTAGCCTCTCAGTTCAGCATGGTGGCTCCTGCCTATTATCCCAGCTCTCTGGGAGGCTGAGGCAGAAGGGTCACAAGTCTGAGCCTTCCTTAGGTATCTTAGGGACACAGTGATTCCTATCTAGAAACACAAATGAAAGGGCGGGACACATGGCTCACCTTTGGCAAAGGCTCTGGGCTCAACCCCAGCACCCCCAAAAAAGTTGCTATGCTCCAGGTCTCAGTTAAACATAGGCTAATGGGAACATGAAGTTGTCTCAAACAGCTATGAAACTGACTAGAAATTGAGAAATCTGTGATAGGAGGTGGGCAGGGAAAGGGATGGAGAGGGAGGCACGGCAGGCGAGAAAATCGCGGGCTCAAACACAGGAGAGTAGCAGCAGCAACAACTTCCTGGGCTGCAGTTCGGACACTAGGACAAACAATAGCGCCGCTGGCTACAGATGCCAGAGCGCGGCTTCATGGGTCCCCTGCTAAGTCCAGAAGGAACCTTGGCACTGTTTGTGGTGAACAGCGAGTGCCGGGCAGCAGGTGAGAGGCCACGAGGCAGCACTGACGTGCAGTGGCCCCAGAGCCACCCACCCTGCTTCCAAGCCACACAATGAACTTCCAGATCACGACAGCATCAGGCGTTTCACAGGGCGAGTGGCCTGGATTTTCCAGAAGGCCATGCCCCGACAGAAGGGAATGATGAGCATCAGGTGACCACTATGGAAGAATGGCTGGACCCTGACTTTCAGGAAACAACAATAAAAGCTTTAAAAGGCTTCTTGTGGCAACCAGGTGATCCGAACGCCGAGCAAAGGTTTCAGATTATGACATGCTGTCATCTGTGACAGTGTTACTGCTCCCACACAGGGAGATGTCCTGGGCATAGATGCACAACTAAGCATGGAGGTCATGAAGTCTGCAATATTCTTTCAAATGATAAAAGCCAGAGTCCCTGTGCACAGATGAAATGTGGTGTCACCCGCTGACTCACTGGAGGGCAATGGGATACTGAAGTACTGTTTAACTAGTTCACTGTTTCAAAATGTTCTCAATCCAAAATTATAAGAAAACCCATGTTTTTGTACTTCTGCTTATAAGTACTATCTGACTGTCTGTCCTCTTGCTGGGACAGGGATCCCTTTCCCCTAGCTAAGCATGAGTATCTCTGGGGTCTACAACGACCTGAGGTGCTGGCAGACACCCTGAATGGGCAGGGCAGCCCCAGTCACTGTAGTCCTGAGCTGAGGACAGGAAGTGTGCTCAGGACAAGGTGCCTGGGGATGCTGGGCAGGAGTGAGAAGGGCCTCGGGAAGAGGTGAGCAAGGGACAATGCTGTGGATGGCTGGGGAGCAGCAGGGTGGTGCAGACAGGAGGCTGGGTGGGGAGCAGCACCCTGATGTTGGCAAGAACCCCCAGGGCCAGTGCAGACTGAGTGGCTATAGCTCAGGAAATGCCTGGAGGGGCAGGCCTGATGGCAGCACTGCAGGAGGTGTCAGTGTTGAGTCCACAGCCAAGTGGTGTAAACTCTGACTAGCTAGGGAGCTGTGAGGACTGTGGAGTCAGAGGAGAAAGGGCTGGCCCCAGGGGTGCTGTGCAGAGAGGCGGTACACCAGGAGCAAACCAGGGGCCCACAGCACTTCAGCACTGGAGGGGGCCTGAAGACCCCCAGTGCTCTCAAGAGGCTGGGGCCGTGTGAGGCAGGCAGTCCGCCCGGGAGGACCTCAAGAGTCGCCAGCATGCTGTCCAGTGTCCCAGAGTCCCAGAGATGATCCAGGAGAACCTCTCTGAGAGGGCTGTGGGAGCCTGGCACACAGCAGGGCAGGAAGGGCTTTGGAGTGAAGGGTGCCCAAGTGTCCAAACCTCAAATGAATCTAGCCAGGCCGCTAACATCATTCAAAGTTTCTCAGTACAATCTCAGTGTTAGAGACAGTGACACTGAAAGGCAGATGTCAGGTTTTTAGTCATGAATATGCTGACTGCAGCCCTCACATTGCACATTTACCTGGATGAGAGGTGAATTCCTTCCTGCATTTTTACCAGGACAAGTTCAGGACATGTATGACCAAATCCCTGCTCCAAAATGCCTGTTTTCCGGTCACTTTGTTTAGAAACTCAGTATGAAGCACTGAAAGTCTTCATGCCAGCCCTGCACAGAGACAGTGACTGCCCACAAGGAAGCCAGGGACCCGGGCTCAGGCTGCTGAGAAGAGAAGGCCCCTGATTCCTGCGATACCTGGCAGGGCATAAGGTCAACCAAGCAATGGGTGTCTGGCCCAGAGCACGGCTTGCTAAGCCCACCACCTCTGGGGCCTCCACCTGGTCTGGGGAGCACAGCACTCCTCTCGTATACCTCGGCTGCCACACTGGCACGGTTAGGGACTTGCAATCTTGGGAAACAGACTTCTCCTGGCAGTACCACTGCAGAGGCTCCTTCTGCAGCCTCAGATGAATGAACAAAACTGACAAGACCTTCTCTAGCCCTTATCTCCCAGCACTGGGTGTGAACCCGGGGCTGTGCATCCATTGATGTGAGACTGGATGGGCTCTCTATCACTGAGCTACATCCCTAGCCCTTTCCAGTCTCTGTGCGATGTCTTTTTGTTTTTATTCTTTTGCTTGAACTCACTTTGTAGTCCAGACTTACTTCCAAAGTACAGTAATCCTGCCTCAGCCTCCTGAGTGCTGGGATCACAGGTATGTGCTACCACAGCCAGCATGTCTGACATACTGGTATTTCTATCACTGAAATTAGGTGAGACCTCACTTTTTTTTTGGCGGAACCAGGGATTGAACTCAGGCCCTTGTGCTTGCCAGGGAAGCAGTTTTTCTACTGAGCCATCTCCCAGGCCCCAGACCTGAAGAGGCACGTTATGATGGTCACAGATAAGGCTTTCGGCCAAGTGACCCCGCTCTGACCCATACCCTGTAGGTCACAGCTCAGTAGCTTTTGTGTGCTTTACTCTGCGGTGCAAACTGATGGTAACAGGGATGGCTCTCACACAGAGCCAGCACAGGTCAGAACACTGCTGGCCCGATAGCACCCTGATCCACCTAGATGTGAACCACTTCGTCAACACACAATACCCTCAAGTTCAGTCTATCAAAAGGAGGTGAAGTTCAACAGGAACAAAGGCAAGGCGGCTACACACGGGCACCGTCGGTGAGTTTTCAGACTCCATGGATCTCCATCTCAGGTAAGCCCTGGCCTGACACCTCCTTGAGCTGACAGCTGCCCTGATATCAACCAGAAGTTACCAAGCTGCTAGCTGTTGGCTGGGGCCCCCAGGGCTGCTGGGGCCTGTGCTGTGGACTGCTGTTCCTATAAATGGCCACATTGGGGTGACTCAGGCAGGACAGCTGCAGCCAGTCCCCAGGGTGTGGAGGGGCCCCCCAAGGATTGGGGGGCAGAGTCTGGGAGGCAGAACTGTTGCAAGCCTGACTGGCACAGGCAGGGAGTCACAATCACAGGTTGGCAACAGCACCAGAATAGGTCCTGGCTCTGGGTGTGCACACCTGGCACAGCTGCACTGTGCATGCTGACCCACATTTAGCTGAGTGTCAGTCCTGAGCGCAGCTGAAAGACCACTGCCATCTTGGACCACACTGATGTCCAGCAGGCCCGAGCAGCACGGCTCCTTACCTTGGGCTGCATATCTACAAGAACCATCCTCCACCAGCACATTGTAGAAAGGCTGATGGTGGCCGTGAGGCAGGCTGTGCACGTTCATGTTCCGGATCCACTCATGGCCCATCATGCAGGTGGGGTCCCAGCCATAGATCACGCAGTTATAGCCATACCTGGAGAGAGGACAGTGGCAGATCAGTTCCTGGGACCCAGCCCAGCCGCTGCGGGACAGAGATGGGCCTGGCTTCCCTCTCGTTCATTTCTCACACTTTTCTGCTCTTCTGCTGTGCCGAATCATGTTCTCTTTAGGATTCTTTTGCCATCTTTAGACTTACTGTCACAACAGAACTTCACTTGGAAAAGAAGAACTTCAATAAAGAATGATAGGGTGACATTGGTCATCCAGACAGAAAAGGCATCGTGGGGTGTTAAGTTAATCACAATGCACCACAATTAACTTGATATACAATGCAGAGTCTTTAAAGGAGATCTTTATAACATGCGACAAGGAAAGATTTCTTAAGACACTAAAAAGTATAGTCCACAAAGGAAGACTAACCAATTTGGCAGCATTAGAACTAATAGGCCAGATAGCGCACACACTAACTCCTGTCATCTGGGAAGCTGAGGCAGACAGAACACAACTTTAAGTCCTCCCTATGTTCGATCCTTGGTTCCCCTAGCCGCGCCGGCCCTGCCTTCGGGTGCGCTGAGCCGGCAATGCAATCCGGGCGCGGTGGCGCGCGCCTGTCATCCCAGCACATGGGAGGCAAAAAGCAGGAAGATCACTATGAATGTGGGCTGCATGCATAGTGAGACCCTGCACCAAAAAAATAGAAAAAAAAGACTTTAAGTCCTCCCTGGCCAACTGAGTGAGAGCTATATCATAAACAGAATTTAAGGGTTGGGGAGATAGCTCAGCAGTCTAAGTGTCTGCCTGGCAAGCTCAAGGACCTAAATTCAATCCCTGGTACCACATGCATGGTGGCGCATGCCTGTAATTCCAGTGCTGGGGAGGCTGAGACAAGAGGATCACTACGAGTCTGAACTGTATAGTAAGACCCTGTATCAAATAATTTTTTTTTTAATTTAAAAAGGGCTGAGGATATGGCTCTGTGTATAGATAGTTCTTGCCTGGCATGCACCAGGCCTTGCATTTCATCCCTGGTACTGAAAAGAAAAATGAAAGGCCAAAAGAATAAAAGGCCTTAATTAAAACAGCTTCTGTGCAACATATAGGACAACTGGGGTTAAGGAATTATTTTTAGACATGGTAGGAGGACCAGAAATTTATTGGAAAAAAAAAAAAAGGAGCTGGGCCCAGTGGTACAGCATGTGACCCCAGCACTCCAGAGGCTGAGGCAGGAGGCTCACCATGAATGTGAAGCCAGTCTGTGCTACACAATGAGAATGCATGAGCCCCTCCACTTCAGAGAGACACACTGAAACAGCTTCTGATGATGTGGTGACTCCAGGAAGGAGATGGAGGCTGGGGCTAGGGAACACTGAAGACCGACTGCAGGATGCTAGTGCTGGCATCGATGATGGGAATGTGGCCTCTTCACGGATCTGCCTCTCTTCTTGTGTTTGTAAATTTCCATAATAAAGGTAAATAAAAGGCACACTACATACTGAAAGGATGAGAAACTCCAGCCCCACACTGGGAAGGTTTTGGGACTTCTCCTTACAAGAGACCAGCATCCAGGGTCAAAAGCAAGTATGCATCAATACAGGCTGGTGACTCAGTGGATGTCAGCAAACCCCTGAAGCAGCACCTGTAGGTGACCAGTGTCAGATGAAAGGATCTAAGCTTGCAAGGTGCTCAGCGAGGTGTAAAGGGAACTGCAGTGAAGGAACTGCAGTGAAGGGCCACTTGCCCTGAGTCCTGTGGTCCACACAAAAGGCCAACAGTAGCGTCTGCTGGTGAGCACGGGCTCGCAGCGCCTACCCTGCTGGGCGGATATAAAGCAGCACTGTTTCTATGGAGTTTCACTTTGTTTTCATGCACATCCTGCCTAGGACTGAGAGTTGAGGAGACAGAAGATAAAAAAGGAGAGCGTCAAGAACACTAATGCAGTAGGAGAAAAAACTACTCACAGAGCTGCTTCCATCTTCCTCACAGAAAAGGTCAAATGTACAATGGTCACTAAGCAGACCAGAAGACGGCTCAGGAAAGGAGCCAGTGTTTAAAGACAAAAACGTGTGAAGATCCAGGTCAGCGTCCCGTTGCTCCAGTGGTGGGCACTGCAGCTCGCCAGGCCCGCGAGCACCCCCGTGGACGGCAGGGGACCTGGCACTCACCTCTTATGCTTCATTATGAGCCCGATGGAGTAGCAGACATCCCTGTGCTTCTCATCAGAGCGCAGCTTAACCTCCACGCCTACCTCCTCCTTTTTGCGCTCAATGTGCTCGAGTGTGTGCTGCACCAGATAGCCCACCGCCCCGTGCTGCCCGGGGTCGAGGGTTTGGATGTGCTGGAGGATGTCAAGCACCTTCAAGACAAGACAGAAAGACTAGGAGATAATATTTTCAGCTAGGCCTTTTCTGGTTTGCAGCACAGGATTTAGGCCTACCTATGCAAGCTGATGAGGGCATGCTTGGGCTAGGACAAAGGACCTACTGACTTGGCAAAGATGGGAGCGGCACTGGGGACCATGCTCACCTATTGCTACGCGCTGGGTGGGCAAAGGCCTACGCTGCTCTTCTCAAGGCAAAGGCATTTTGACACAACTGCCCCAGTGGTGGGTGTTAGCAAAAAGGTCCCAAAGGGCAGCTTCCTTAGTTTATGTGGTTATCCACAAGGGGGGCAGCATGGCCATCAGCATCCTCGAATCTGGCCAGTCACACACGTGACCCTAAATCAGAATGCAAGTGGGCACCCGCATGGGCCACGACAGGAGCCGCTGTGGCGGTCTGTCCTGCAGTGTGGCTCTAGAAAAATACCATTCGAGTAGAGCTCTAAACACGCCCACACTGCACACTGGGAAGGTCTGTCCCTTGTAGCACAAGGCGCTGACAAGCCTGTTCCTCTGGCTCCCTGAGTCCCACATTACAGCCTGCTTGGTGGAGAGGCAGCCTGGATTCTAATTCCTAATCGGTCAAACTAGCTGTTCTCACTTTTTTGTTCTGCAAATGATCATTAAGCACTGCCCTACCTATTTCCTAATTGTGAAAATTAGTTGTAGGCAACCAAAGATATCACTAGCCCCAACCGATCTTGTCTTCTACACTGCCAGGCTGCATGGTCTCAAAATCTCCTGCTAATGAATTTCAATATTTGCCTCTCTGTTCGGCACTGGCCAAGCAGTCACCACTGACTTCTAGAAGAAAAATCTGGCCTTGTGAGGTCAACAATCCGCCTAAGGTCACAGGATTAGGAAGACCCTGAGGCTCTGGTTTGACTGTCAGCCTGTCTCAGCCACCATCACACTGGCCCCGAGGAACATTCTAATTACATATTACATAGCTTGAAATACTTAATGAAAGTATAGGAAACCCAGCTGTTTCCACAAGAACTGATAGCCAAGCCCTATCTGCTCCCACCTGCAGGAGGGAAGACACCAGTGCCACTGCTCCTTGTGGCTGAGCACAGCCCACTGACCAACAGGCTGCTCTGCGCTGACCGGGGCTGTCCTTTGCAGCCTCCCATTTCCGCTCCTCTGTGCACACAGTGTTCCCTCCTTGCCCAGCAACTCTGCCCTAGCACACGGATGCAGCAGGATACAGCCCAGAATTTTCTGAGCACCAAGGACAGCATGAACTCAGACTGAGAGAGAAGGAAACACAATCCAAGGGCCTGGTGGGAGGGTCCAGGAGAGGGCAGAGCTAGAGGGAGCTGTGCTTTGGGGCCTGGTCTGCTTATAAAGGGCCCGTTCCAACAACAGGGACCACACTGTCCCCAACAATGCTCTACATTTGTACCCCAGCACATTACAACTTTTAGAGAACAATTTTGGGTGGAAGCCCTCATGTCCTTGCTGTGTTGCCTTTTGGTGCTCTTCTATCTCAAACACAGAGTTCAGCAATCTTCCTGGAAAGGGCTGCAGAGTACTGGGGCTCTGTGGACTCTCTGGCTCTGACTCAGCTATGACACCATGTGTGCGGTGGTTTTAGGAAAGGGTCCCAACAACTGGCTGGCACTGCTGACCCCATGCTGGCTCGGATCCCAGGTTTGCCCCGAGCTCTGTGAAGCTCCTGCCTTTCTTGACGTCCACCTGTGTAGGATCCTGTGCTCTGGGGCTTCTGGCAAGTAGGAGCTGCTAGGAGTTGGAGGCCCTGCTCAGAACAAGCATGACCCACCCTTACTCCACACGTTCAAGCCAAAACAGGCCGATCCCAATCCCCTCAGTGTGGTGCAAACTTCCCCCCACTAGAAAATCTGGATCTGCCTGAGGTCCTCTCTTCCTATCCAATGAAGTTTGGTCACTGCTTATTATTTGTTAACAAAAAGTGAAGAGCCTATTGTGTGCCAAGAAGTGTGCTGAGCATGTGGAGAATGCGGAGTGAGGAGCAAGAGTGGGCCATCCTTAGAGAGGGCTCGAGAAGGAGAGGAGGCTAGGTAGTGGCACATGGATTTGTTTGAGCTCCGGCAGGGCCAGCTCAGGTCTGGCTGAAGCACCTGACCTTGTGGGGCTGGAGTGGACTCCAGGAGGCTGGAGGCCTATCTGACGCTGACGCAAGGGAGCTGCAAACGGAGCTGAGGAGCCAGCAGGACACCAGTCCAGGCAGGAACACGCATACACAGAGGATGGCAGCACAGACAGATGGAGGATGTGGCTGGTGCAGGGAACACGGGGGCAGCGCAAGGACAGAGCTGGCAGGGCCAGGGCTCTGAGAACCTGTGAACTACACTGCAGCATGCAGTGTAGTTGTCCCAAAGCAGCAGGGGAGCCACTAGGAGGGGCTCAGGCAGAGAAGGGATGGAAGTAACAGTTTATCAAGATAACTCTGGCTACCACATATAAACAGGCTTACAAGATCTCAGAGGAGAGGCAAGGAGACAGAGCAGGGGCCTGTGTATGGACGTGGAGGACAGTTTCCAGTGGGTTGGGGCCAGAGCTGGAGTAGGCATAGATATGGGTAGGTGGGGGAGAGGGTCTGGATACCTTGTTCTGGGGCCCAAAACGGAGCCGTCAGCACACAGGAGGCATCGGGGAGGTGACATTGCACAAAGGTGCACAGTATAAGAAAGCTAGAGAGGGTCCCGGTGTAGATCCTCAGGACCCACAGGACAAGGTGCCAGCAAGAGCCTGGGAACCAGAGGACACAGAGCATAGGGGATGGTGTGGGTGGAGTAGCTGCAGCTGTGGAGAGATAAGGAAAGAAGCACATCTCCTGGATTAGGCAACAGAACTGCTTAAGCAGAAAGGGTCCTGGCTTCCTTGCTAGCATGGAAGCCCTGGGGGAGGCCAGGAGTGGTCCTGTGTGCTCTGGGGGTGTGTGGAGGCAGGGGGACAGTGTGTAAGGCTGGGGGGGGAGGGGGCAGGAGAGGAGGTGGTGGCTGTAGGCAAATGCCCTAATGACGGTGTGGGGATTTGCTTGGAAAATCAAGTGGCATCTTTTCCACTGCAATGCAGAGGAAGAGGAAAGGGATACCTGTGGGTCAAAATCAGACGGGCTCTGGCAGCAGCACTGTGCCTTAGCTGCAGCGGTCCCAGGGGCTGAGGGCGGGTAGGTTGGTACCTGCCAAGGCTGAGTTCTGGGTGCCATCCGTGTGCGCATAGGAGACCCCAGCAAGCTACCCAATTTCTCCATGCATAACTCATTATTTGTAAAATGGCAAAAATGGAAACAGCACTGATCCCATAGGGCTAAGATGAAGGCATTTGATAAACCTTAGAGGCTTTTAAACACGACCATCTGGCACTCTCAATTTCTATCACAGTCACACTAATCTTGGATTATTACAGCAGTGACCACAGGGCCAATACTTCTCAGCTCTTCCTGATTTAATACAACAGAAACAAGCAACTTTCTAGGCTTCCCAGCTCAGGACTGTCTTCTTATTACCATTAGGCCAGAGCATTCCACAAACTCATGTCACACCACCGAAATCTTGTGCACACATCTGTGCGCCCACACCACGGCTACACACAAGAGCCCTGTGGACTGGCTGACTGTGCCTGCTCCTGCACCCTGGTGCCCCCTCTGCGGCTGGGAAAGGCCTCCTCATCTCCTGAGGTCCAGTTTGACCACGCCCCACCCCCGTGTCGAGAAGCCTTCTCTAGTGACTGGGCAGCTCTTACACTCCTCGCTGGGAGTCCTGGCTTCCTGTCCCCCTCTCAGGGGTCACTTCCCTCAGTGATTCCCTGATCATCATGCCTTGTGCCACGGTATCTCAGGCACACCTGGAACAAGCTGCTGGCCTCTGCTCCCTCCGGATGAGCTCAGCCTCATGCCCTGCACCCGCATGACACCCAGAGGAAACATTCTGTGTGTAGCAGCTTTGGAACTGTGCAGTGGTGCCTGCCTCGCGGCAAGGAGAGTGTAATCGCTAAAGGACAGGGGGCAGCTCCCAAGTAGCAGTGGATAGTGGGAGTCTTGCAGAGAGCCGTGGCAGGAAGGAAGGACGCCAGAGCCCCCACAGATCTGCCCTCAGGAAAGAGGCTGTCAACAGTAGAACAGACAGCTGACCTGCCATTCAACTACGGAATTTACATCCAAAGAATCTTCACTCTGCATGTCACGAATGACCACAAATCCGTTAATGAAGTGAAAGTGAAAAGTGACAAGAATTAGTTAAGTATATCCAGGAATCACAAGTAAATGAATAAAATAAAAAACATGAAAGACTAACGACGGATAACTGGCGTGTGAAGAACTGAAAGAGCAATTTCATGAACTCTCCTACTGCTTGCCCTCTTTTACGCCTGGGCCGTGGTCAGCATCTAGGACAGAAGCCCGGGCTTCCTGCCACGTGGCCTTCTTAGACCCACTTCACATCTTCAGGCTGTGAACTAATTAGACACCGTAGATTTAAGCAATCTAGAGGCATTAAGTACCTACTTCCTCTTGGCAGATTCTACCCCATTCCATAACTCAGAGAATCAATCCACAGCGACATCCCACTGCAAGCTCAGAATCAGGTTTCCTCAGCATGTTGCTCTAGACAGCTTATAAATGTATCTCCAGGAAGAGTAAGGGTGGTAGGCCTGGGCCGCTGCCTCCCGCACTGTTAAACAGTGAAGCCGCCAAGCCCACACATGGTGTGCCAAAGGTCCATTCTGCTCCAGCGCTGTGGTGTTCTCACAGGGTCTGCTGTGGGCCAAAGGGGTCCGGCAGCCCCAGAACACTCACAGGGAATGGTAAGGAAACCTTGCAATGACCTGAGTAGATCGAACACCTAGCTTCTCCATGCTGCACAGGGGCATTTATTTATGGCCACTTAGGTGCTAACATTTAGTTTCATTTTCCTCGTTGAATGAAGGTGACTCAGGGGAGCCAAAGCTCAGAGCCCAGTCCTGCAGTGGCAGGAGCTGGCTCTGTGCGTCTAGGTGCTAAGGGACAATCCCAAACAGAATGGGCAACTCCTCACTGCAGAACCAATGATCTCAGGCTACCAGGGGACAGGAAAAGTGTAACGGCTGGGACAAAATTAGGAAAATTGGTGCTCACTCCTCTGATCAATACAGGGATAGCTCAAAACAAGTGCCCTTCAGTCTAAGACTCTCTAAGGTGAGTGAAAAAGCATCAAAATAAAATAATTACCTTCTCTGGCCAGATTCCCAGGTGGAAGTAGAGTCTGGCTTGGAGGAGCAGAAGCTGTACCTGGTCCGGGTACATTGCCAAGTACAGATCCAAGGAATCTCTCAGGAGCTGGTATGACTGGTCGATGCCTTCCCTAGGGGGAAAATCATCTTTTGTCTCATCTTTATTCCTTTTTTCCAGGTCCCCACCTTGTCTAAGTGTGGGATTTTTAAAAAGTCACTGACACAAATCCCAAATATTTTGATTGTGACATTCTCCTCTCTGTTCAGAAGTTGCAATGTTCTTAATAAAATACACAGTAGATATAAATCTTACACTACGATAAAAATCTTAAGCATTCTCCTTGACTAGTCCCCCCAAAACACTGTAATAACGAAAACTAAACTCTGAGTAGACACAGCACAGGGGACTCCTGGGAGCACCGAAGCTACTCTGCATGAACTGTAATGGTGGAAGGGTGGTGCCGTGCACATCGAAGCCCACGGAGGCCATGAACAGCAGTGACCTTTCATGTGAGCTGTGGACCAGGGTTGACAAGGATGTGTCAGTGTGGGGTTGTCACTTGTGACAAATGTCCACTGTGGTGAGAGCTGTTGACAGTGCAGACAGCGGCAGCTGGGTGGGAGGGCTGGGAGGGGCTGAGAACCCTGACTATGTTCAATTTTGCTGTCAAATTAAAAGTGAACTAAAGTTTACTTAAAAAGAAAAAGACGACCAAACAGCTCAGTGGATTAAAGTGCCTGAAAGCAGGTGCAGGGGCTGGGGGTTTGATCCTAGGCATGCTCAGGGGCGCACTGAGACTGCAATTGAGACTGGGTGTGGTGCTGTGTGCCTGTAATCCCAACTCTTGGCAGGCTGTAAACAGGCAGATCACTAAGAGTCGGATCTAGTAGTGACACCCTGGACACCCTGTAGACCCTTCCCTAAAATACAAAAAACAAAAAAGAAAAACAACTTGGTTATCAGGCAGAAAACTACCAACATACAATCTACAGCTTTCTATTTTCCTGGGGCAAACTTCCTTGAGCTTGGAAGGAAGTTTCAAGCTTCTGTTTTCATATCTAAATAACAGAAAGGTACAAGTTAAAAGATCATAAAGCACTTGGACGCAGACTGTCCTGCCTCTGAAAACAACCTATAACCTTCTAAGACACTCTTGTTGGAATGCTTCCAGGTGACAAAAAGAACTTGTCCCGGCAGACTCCAGAGAAGTCATGTAGTGCACGCATACACCTCACCCGTGTACAGCCTGGCCACAGGAACTGGCCACTTCTTACAGTAAGGTGGGGTCACTGAGTAAAACTCTCAGTAAGACATGCGCTCTGCAGACCAATGCGAAGAGCTTACCGCTTCCCCAGGCTGAGCAGGTTTCCCACCATCCGCTGCAACACCTTCTTCACGTTGACCACCCCATACAGCGCTGCGGTCACGTGCTGGCCAATTAAGTACTCACACTCTTTCACGGTCAGCTGCTTGCCTTTCCCAAAAGCATCAATGTAGATGTAGTCGAAGATGTCCAGAGTTGCCCTATCCGAAGAGCCAAACACCAGAAGAGAGCTGAACAATTCAGTACTTTAAGTTCCTATAACGAGTAGCTCGAATCAGAGGCTGGAGGTTAAAACAATACATTTCTACTGACAATATCAAGGCCTTGTCCAGTTTAAATCAGAGCCTTGACATAAGCTCAGCTGCGTCAAGACCACAGGACCCTGGTACTTCAGAGAGCTCGCCGCTGTACGTCACTTAACATAGGAAGATTAATCCTCAAACTCACGGCTGGGCACCAAACAAAATTCAGTCAGAAGATATAGGGAAGGGCTGAGCAGCCTGTGAGTTCCTAAAAATCAGCAGTTGCAGGGCTGGCCAAATAGCGCAGTGGATTAAAGTGACTAGAAGCAGGCGCAGGGGCTGGGGTTCAATCCATGGACCTGGTGTTGGCCCTGCCCCCTGGGATACACTGAAAGCAATTGAGTCTGGGTGTGGGGGCGCCTGCCTGTAATCCCAGTCTTTTTTTTTTGTCTTTTTGAGACAGGGTCTCACTATGCAGTTCAGGCTGGCCTTAAGCTCACTTTGTAGCTCAGGCTGATCTCAAACACAACAATCCTCCTGTCTCAGCCTCCGGAGTGCTGGGATTACAGACATGTGCCACCACGCCCAGCTTTTGTAATCCCAGTCTTGAGAGGCTGTGAAAGGTGGATCACTACGAGTCCCATCTAGCAGTGAGTCCCTCAACACCCTGTAGACCCTTCCCTAAAACACACACACACACACACACACACACACACACACAAATCAGCAGCAGCCTTGAGGATCTGAGCACAGGCACGCACGTTATCCCACAATGAATCAGCCCTCCCCGCTGTCCATCCTGGCTTCTGAGAACTGTGTTCCTGGATTTGGTTTCATGGCTTCAGTGAACCTTGCCCTTGTACACAGGGCCAGCTCCCACTGATGTGATCAACAGTGGTTACAGGACACAAACTGTTGCAGTGAGGCCAAGGACGCGCTCTCTGGGGGCTCATGGCAGGGGCAGGTGGGTCTTTATCTCACAGTCACTGTATTTCTTTTCAGCAACTGTTTCACCTTGATCTGTCCACTATAAATCATAGACTACTCTCTTTGGCTGCTAGAAAGTCCACTTGGATTTCTTCCCCAAGTCATGCTTACTGTCCTCTTGAAGCAAAGACATTAAGACTTCTATAAATATTCTAGAAATAAGGAACTCTTTAACTCTCCATGAAGCTACATCCTCCTCCTATCCAAGTACTAACCAGGCCCGACCCTGCCTAGCTCCCGAGATCAGACGAGACTGGGCACGCTCAGGGTGGTTGGCCACAGACATAGGCCCTTCTTTAGGACAAGCATACAGAAATGTACAGGGAAAAATCATTTCTGAGCAGAAATGCAAAACATCTAGGATGAGATATGAGCCAATCAAATGCAGCAATGTATTTTTAAAACACATAATTAAATTAGATGAACTCCAAAAATGATATAATTGAACATTAAAAAACCTATTTTGGGGGCTTAGGTGTAGCTCAATGGTATGCTTGGCAGATTCAATTTTCAACATCTTGGAACAAAAACAAAACTATTTCTGTACATATACATGACTATAAGAGAAGAATTATCTGGTAATATGAGTAGATAGAAAAACATTGAAAAATACTTAAAACTCTTAGCAAATTAGGAATCTGGAGAATTGCTTTGATAATCCCACCCACTGGTTTGGCCCAAATACCACACTGATGGCAAAACTTGGGATGCCATTCCCTGAAAATCATAGTCCAGGCAGAGGCGCCTACTATCACTGGTTCAACTTTGTACAAAGAGCTGGTTGACAGTCAAGATAAGAAAAATAAACAAATATACAAGCCTAGAAAAAAGAAAACCATCACTGTTCCAGGCACCGTGATTATCAATCAGCGCTGACAAGCTGGATTGCCAACTGCTGGTGCTAACAATTTATTCGGCAAATGTGCCGAGCATCAAGCCTACTATTAAGTACCAGCCACACTCCTGTACGTCATTAATGTTTATGACAGTGATACTAAAAATTATTTTTTTAAAAAGTTTTTCCCAATGAATGGATTGGTTGGATATCTATATATAGAAAGTGAACTTTGACACATGTATGTCACATCCTGTACCAAAAAATAAAAAAATCTCCCAATGAATCATTGACAAAAAAATAAATAAAAGTTTTTCCCCACCTTCACAGTTACTGAACAACCTTTTGGGTTCATTTTCATTTTTTTTAAGGTTTTTTCCTTTTCTTATATTCTCAGGGATCAATTTAAATTAATTAATTAATTTATTTTTGTGTTTGGTACTGGGGATCAAACTTGGGACCTTGTGCCAGGCAGGTGCTTATGCTGCATCTATCTCTCTGACACCCAAATTATCTTTTATAATAGCACTAAAAATATAAGTACCTAAAACCCCGTCAAATTCCTAGCTTGAAGAAAAAAGGGTAAACCTTTCAAGCACACTATGAGGGCTATGCAGGCAGAGAGGATCATGTGCACAGAGGCAGACTTGACAGTGAGATGCCAGGTAGAAACCCGTGCCTCAGTCAACAGCCTTGCAGAGCTTCTAAAGACCTGACAGAGGTTCTCAATCTGTGCAGAAGTGCAAAATTTAAAAAGGGCCTGGCAATTGTAAAGCCCTCATGGGTGATGGGTTGCACCCTGCCAGGACTAAGTGTAAAGTCATAGTAATGGGGAGTCTCATCTTGGTGTAGGGCAGGAAAGAGGCTGGAGGGGTGTGACAGGGTGGAGAGGCTGAGGCCGGCAGGACCAGGGCTCAGCAGGTCAGCATGGCATCCTGCTGTGATGCTCTGATTGGTCTCAAACTCCCAGGCACAAGTGACGGTTCTATAGCCCAAGAAAGAAAACAAGACACCAGCACCACATACAGTCCTATGCTGTAAATACATGGTCACCAGTGTGATAAATGCCTTGTAACACAATGACGTTTAAAGAGTATTTTAGAAACACGGGGAGATTGGTTGAATTACCTATGAAAGGAGAAATTAATTTTTCTCAGTACATTATTAGGAATATATAATTAAGAAACAAGGAAAGCCTGTACAGTTATTTACAAAAAACAAACATATGTAATAAACAAATCTGCACAAAAAAGCACCTTCAAACAAACTGGTGGTTACTTTTGGGAATAAGAGAAAGGAGCAAGAATGGTGGGGGCCTCCATGACATCTACACGCCTCGACTAGGAGGCAGATGCGCACACAGGCTTCTTCCCTCCCTAACATCAAAGCTCCACTAAGTGGGTGAAGTGCCGAGAGATCTTTCCTCCTCTGAGCCACTGAAACATCAGCCTCACTTCTAGAGAAGCAGACTGCAGGTCGCAGGAGGCCAGAGCTCAAGTCCCGTCTCAGCCCGGGCACTTTTATTATACCGCTCCTCAGTTCTAAAGGTATCACAGATCATCTGTAGGAAGCAGTGTCAAAGCACAAGTATGAGTGCTTTCCCTTTATTTTTTGGCCAACCAGCAGATTTAATGAGAAAATATTTCTATTCTATGTATTCATTGAACTTTTTTTTTTTTCAGAAAAATTAGACTGAAAAGAACTTTTAATTTGAAAAAAGTAACTGAAAAGAAACTTTGTCCAATAAGGCACTAGATTCAAAAGAGAACACCACAGAACTCGTTAGCTAGACATGGAGGCTGCCCGAAGCCACTGATACTGCTCCAAGGGAGCTGCTCTGTGCAGCTCTTTTTGCCGCCTCCCTCCCACAAGTGGCTCCTTTGATGACTCTTTGATCTACATTGGAACAAAGAAACTTGAGAGCCACAGACCTTGAAATATAATTTTTTCAAATTAAACTGAGATAACTGCAGATTTGCACACAGCTGCAAAAGCTGGGGAAGGACCCAGAGGAGCCTTCGGTTGCTCTCCCCCATTGGCAGCCCCCTGTGTGGCTACAGCACAGTGTCCCAACTGGGGCCATGACAGAAAACTGATCTTGGCCACCCTGATCCCACTTTAACCCCTCTGGTCAACCCTAATGCAGGCCTCACGTCTGCATGGGGGGGGGGCTGGCTCCTCGTGCCAATGACCACGTGCCAGAGATGACTTACCCTTCTGCGCCTTGGCACCACCTCAGCAAGAAGTGACTCGGGAAGTTGACAGGCTCCAGAGGAACCCCAAGCTGCCGAGCAATCGTCAGGTACAGCAGGGACATGCTGATTGGGATTCCTGTTCTGCGGATCAGGACCTTAAGGACAAAAGATGCTTTGGGTTCAGAGAAAGGGTACATGCTCATGTGCTCATAAGTAGTCTATTAGGTACTTATCCTGCATGGGGCCTGGTGCTAGTTTCTGAGGCTTCACTAGGTGAATATTTTTTTATTCATAGCAAGGGACAAATCTAGTCCACTTTACTACCTGTATAGTTGATATAAGACGAGTTAGTATTTTTTTAACTTTTGAAGCCTAAAGAATGCTATTTTGTGATTTACAAGAACACAAAATTCCAATTCCAGTGCCCATGTAGAAATCCAGTTCAGAATGCAGCTGTGCACATCTCTTGTATTGCCTGCACCTCTGTGTAATGACAGCACTAAGGGAGAAGGCTGGTTTTCCGTGTATCACTAGTAAAAACGAAGACAGCAGACAGCAACACAACAGACCTGTGCAGCAGCTTACATCACCTCTAGATTACTTACAAAATCTAGTTAGTGTGAAGGCTATGTAAATGTAAACAGCTGCTGTTTAGGTAATAATCATTAGGAAAGCCTATACATGTTCAATAGAGACACAATTACTATTTTTTTCCAAATAGTTCTGACCCAGCCAACCACGTGGAGGAAGTGCAATACACAGTTATGGAGAGCCAACTTTTTAATTTAAATTGCTGTGGTCTATTTACCTGGTGCATATACAAATTGAGAGCATTGTAGTAATCCATCCGATTCCCCTTGAACTTCAGCTGGTCATAGAGAACATAGTTCATGGCGTCCAGGACCTGGCTCTGGAGCTCTATCTCCATTATCATAGAGGATTCGCCTGAAACAGAGATCTACCCTGGAACACCCCAACAAGGCTTTACATCCAGCTACCCCACAACATGCAGATTCGCAAAATCTTAATAACTGAGTACTACCAATCCAGACCAGAGGATCATGTGCTGGAGAACTTTTAGGTGTCACTCATCAATTTTTTGGTCAGCCAATAGGTCTGCTTTGCTGAATTTCCAATAAACCAACACCTCTGGTTCTAGTTTCCTTTGCAAATACAGCTGGATCCCAAGTGATTCCACACCTGCCTTGAAGGCCAAGCTGGGGTGGCGACTGTTTATGCCTCGGAGGGTTTTGCAAACAAGCTCCACAATGCTGTTGATCTGGGCCTGAATGTCTTTGAGGCTGATGTCAGAGAGAGGGTTGCAGTACTGATCGATATAGACAGCTCCTGCGGATGAATGAGAATCGTGGAATAAATTCTTTCACCCTGCTCCCAACGGCCAGTCGGCAGACCTGACCTCCTGTGCCACCCCCATGGATGATCTTCCCTTGGGTGCCAGGCCTTATCACTGACACACTGAGGAGGGAGAACAGATGCTTCTATAACATAAGTGCTCATACCTCTTCCTTGCTTCCTTCTTTTTTTAAAAAAAAATATAACCAACTTCTCTCAGAAGCTGTGGACAAACCAAACTAAACCAACAACAAACCCCCCAAACAATATCCATGAATGATGGTATGTTTTCATATTCCACTACAAAGAGAAACAAATGCTTTTACAAAGAAGAGCTTCACAAGGTGCTATCTCCCTCTATAGGCTCAAAATCCAGCATTTCTGCAACTTCACGGTACAAGACAGTTCTTTTATTTACAAACAACAGTTCAAAGCTGAAAGACTGAACCTTTTTTTTTAAATTTTATGTATTTGGTACACAGTCTCACTATGTAGCTGGGACTTGCAGTGATTCTTTTGTTTTCAGCCTCCCCAGTGCTGGGACTACAGGCATGTGCCACCACATCCAGTCTCAGGGGCAGCTCAGTGCACCTGGGGCAGAGCCGGCGTGGCATGTGGTCCTGGGGATTGAACCCCCAGTCCCTGTGCTTGCCTAGGCAGGCACTGAGCTATGTCTGCAGCCCACAACTGGGCATTTCCAACCAATACTTTTCAAGGGTGAACAGTACATGGACTTTGGCCTGAACCCCACCTTCAAATTAGGTAAACAGTTATACTAAGCTACACAGAACACCCTGGAAACACTGTCTCTCACAGGTCACTACCCTGCATAGCTAGGTAGGCCTGGGGAGAGGGGCAGCAGCATCATGTAGGACACCCCTACTCGGGAAACATTCAAGGTATCTTAAATTCATGAGGTGTGAGACCAGCTCAGGGCCTGGACTTGCCTACTCCAAGGAGCGGACAGCATCTGCACGGGTGTCAAGAGGCCTGGATCCCAGAGCTGACCAGGGCCTGACAAGCCAGCTTCCTAGTATGTAGGATGGAGAATATCACACTGACCTTCTCTGATGTTCCTCGGCTTCTTTAATAGCATTGTCATTATTCTAATCAGTCACCAAGGACCAGAACTCTGCAAATGACACCCATTTACTCAACCCTGTAAAATCCTTCAGTAGCCTCCAGGGCCTACACCACTGATTTGAATTGTGAAAACTGTTACATAACTGTGTATTTGATCAAAAAAAAGCCTACAGGCAATACTACTTTCTGTACTTCTTTTTTTTAAGTTTCTTGAGCCAGGGCCTCAGTCTGTAGCTCAGGCTGGTCCTGAATTCGCTATGGAGCCCACGGTGGCCTTGACTCATCATAGCGACCCCCCTTCCTCAGCCTCCCCAGTGCTGGGATCACATGTAGACAGGTGCCACTACACCCGGCCAACGTTTTTCCAACTGTGACATTAACAGAATGCTTCCAGCTCCAGTCTGTACATGAGAAGATTTGAAATACTAAGGATATTCTATTTTAATAAACTTCTCACTTCTACTTGGAGGATAATTTCAACTAATTACCAAACATCTGGAGTAGGCACTGAAGGCTACACAGTAATCCTAACTCCAGGACCTGTTCATGAGACATTTAGTGACTAGCTCAAGAAACAAAATGTGCAATGGGAACAGAAAGGGTGGGAGGCAGTTACAGTTGAATGCTGCTGCCCTGTAAGGGCAGTAAACTCTGCAGTCAGCCAGCTAAGACTCCATTGGGCTGACCTGGAGGGCAAGTGGGGTTTCTAAGGTACCAGCCAGTCAGGACAGTGGCTATAGAGTAAGAGGGCAGGCTTGAAGTGGGCAGGGAGGGGCTGTGGAGGGCCCTGCAGAGCAAGCAGGGGGGATCCAGCTCAGTGGCAGACAGCCTGCTTGGCAAGTGAGGTCCTGGGTTCCACTCCTGGAACAAAAAGGAATAAAAAGCAGACATTTTAAAAGGCAGGTCAGTTTCTGCATTGTAGGATTCACACGGGCTACCAAAAAGGTGGCTTTTGGGCCAGAAGGAGCAGTGCTAGGGAAAGCAGGCATCCTCAGACAGTTGCTGCTGAGAGAGGAGGTGACAGCAGCACAGGAACGCGGCAGAAGGAGGCGTGGGGAGAAGGTGAGTGGAAGGAAGGGTGAGAAGACTACAAGACCGGGTGATGTGCTGGAGCAGGGAAGGAAAGTGAATGTGTATTTCATAACTGCAATTTATGGGAGTGTTTGTGCAACATTCTAGGAATTAAGAGTTTAAAAAAATTGCAGTTACATTTTGTTCCTGCTCAACTTTGCAGGAACACAAAGTCACACTGTGCCTGCCTGGCCGGCTCCTTTCTCCTGACTTCTCATTGAATGGACCAGCAGACCCTGAACTGATACCCAAGAACATTCTGTCTTCATTAAGCTCCACAGAGAGGCTGAGGATTTGCTCGAGGTTACAGAGATAAAACCAGGTAAATTTATTTCTGCTTTGCAAACTGTTCTTTACAGCTTGGAACAACGAGCAGCTCACCTCACCAACACACTGCTCTCCCATGGTCCTGCGTCATCATCCACGCCCCCCTCTAGCAACAGCCAAGGAGCTCACACACTCCTGCCCTCAACTTCAGTGGACTACACCTGCATCCCTGGGTCAGACCACACCCTCAACCCCACAGGCCCAGGCAGGGTGGGCTGAGCCCTACTCTTGACGACTGGGTGAGCGCAACCTGAAGGCCATCGTGTGCGCAGGCAGGGGAGACCCACCTTCTAGGTAGGATTCATAATCATCAGGCTGCTGGAGAAAAGCCTTAAGGTTATTTAGGATTTTCTGTTGCCGTAGGTAATAAAGAATTTTTTTTGCATAGTACTTCCAGGTCAAAGCTTTTCTGGAAAACAAAACCAAAAAACCATGAAGTCAGCAAGGATTAAGTATTGAGAACCTTCCATTACCCCGATTTTTCCTAATCGTATCATGTATCCATTTCAACACAAAAAACAAAACTGGCGCATGGCCTTCTAGTCCTTATTATCAGAAAGGCAGGGAGCACAGCTCAGGGCTAACTGTGTCTACAATGTAACACAACACTTGAGTTCATCTGCTGAAACCTGTGGAACATTCCAGGGCGGGCTTTCAGTGGACGTGAGTGCATCTTTGGCAAACGGTAGTTAACGTGACCGAGAAGGGGGCTGGCCACACGAGTTCCAGGAGGCAGCGAGGCTCCTGAGCCGTGCTGGGCTCGGCCCTGCTTGCACACCCGTGGCGCAGGCTGTGCTTTTCCCTCCTGGGCTCTTGGCTGCAGTCCACACGTGCTTATCTTATCCCGGCTGGCCAGGCATCTTCTTCTCCAGGACAGTTCTCCCTGGAGCTGCACAGCCTTTGAGACAGCCAGGAGCCACAGAAACCTTCCCAACTGAGTCACCCTCACTGCACACACTGCCGGCTCCATCATTTGGGACAGACCTCTCCTGCCCACACCCTCTGAGCCCAACTATTTCCTAAGGAGAAACTAGAATGTGCACTTACACCAGTGACCCCAGCACTCCAGGAAGCTGAGGCAAGAGAATTATAAATTCAAGCCCAACCAGGGAAAGTAGTGAGAGCCTATCTCAAAATAAAAATCAAAAAATCAGTTTGGGATAAATTCAATGCAAAGACTAGCAGTAGGGCCAGGGAGATGGTTCAGTGGAATAAGTGCTTCCCTGGCAAATGTAAGGGTCTGAGTTCAATCCCTGGTTCAGCCAAAACAAAAACAAACAAATACAAAGGTTCTAGGTTCAATCCTCAGCTTTTTTTTTTAAAAATTTTTATTTTAGGAAGGGTCTATAGGGTGTTCAGGGTCTCACTATGAGATCGGACTCGTAGTAATCCTCCTGTTTAGTCTACCAAGAGCTGGGATTACAGGCTTATGCCACCACGCCCAGTCTCAATTGCTGTCTCAGGGCACCACAGGCCCACATATTGAACCCCCTGTCCCTGCCCCTGCTTGCAGGCACTTTAATCTGCTGAGCTATTTGGCTGGCCCTTAATCCCCAGTATTTAAAAAAATAAATCCCTTCAATTCTCACCCCTATTTTGTTCAATACCCATTTTGTTCCCCAGTCCCAGGCCCTGGCCACACAAACTTCTGGCAGTTCTTTTGCCACCTCAGCACATCTGCACACTCTGGCCTGGAATGTCCCTTCCCTGGCCATCTGCAGTGTGTACTTTCACCTCTTCCTACATTGTGATTAGGCTGCCCCTACCCCATGGTACTGGGGATGGTATACATGGAGACAGGGTCTCACTAAGTTGGCCAGCTGGGCTTGCTCAAATTGGTGGTGCTCCCCCTGCCTCAGCCTCCTAGAGTGTCGGGGTTATAGGCACGTGCCACACCTCGCTCCCCACTCCTATCTGAATCCATTACCATCCTTCCTTTGCCATCTCCCCCGACTGGTACCTTTCTATAGCATTTCCCGTCTTCTAACATAATAGATGTATCTTACCTCTGCATCACCTCCCTCCCTCACTGTGGCGCAAGCTCTGTGAGGGCAGGGTGTTTGGAGCTGTGGCCCACTGCTATCCACTCGAGGGTCTAGGTCCTGGGATCTAGAGGGGCAGAAGCTGAACAAATGCCAAAGGGATGGAACTCTTTACCATTGGGGAGAGAGTGATTAGCTAATCTGACTGACCTCCTGAAGAAACAAAGACCTCGCCAATTTTCAGGGAGGTCAAAGGAGAGCTGTCACCTGCTCCTTAACCTGAGTAGTAAACAAATGAGTGATTCATTGAACCACCATGAGGCAAACCCTTGCATCCATCACTTGGAAACAGAACTCTGCTGACACCCATGACCCTCCTCATGGCCTACACCCCAACAACAAATTCCACACCTCTGCGGCCACCCTGCCTTACTTTTCTCTACAACCATGACGCCCCCGCTACATGCGTATGCAGGAATGCTGCAGGCTGTTTCCAGGGCTTTGAAGTCTATCTGCAGGAGCCCTCCACGTCTGTCTCTGCTCAGGACGTTGCGTGACTTGTGACTTTCCTCATCCATGGCCACCTCCATGTGGACATGTTGCAAAGTAGAGGCTGGCCGAGATGCTGACCCCGACTGCTTGGCAGGACACCTTCCCAGTAAGTGGCACAGTCTTTGGTCAGGGTGGGAGAGCCTGCTGCCTCTTCTGTGATGTGAGCTGCCACTGCCTCTCAATGGCCAGGTATGTTAGTTCTCTAGAAGTTACAAAGTGGTAGCATTCTCCCCAGATTATCTCTTTTTAGTTGAAATCTCTCCATTAAAGACAAAAAAAAAATTCCAACTTTCCCTCATCGATGGTATAATACATACTAAAGATATGATGTTCACATTAGACCTTTCAGTCATAATTTCGCAAAATGTTGTTTCTGTCACTATTTTCCAAAGGTAATCAGGCGCTGTTCTTAATTATTAAGAACCCTTGCAGCTAAATATAATCTGATATGATTCAATACAGTCTAATCATCATCTACAATGACACCTGAATGGCCTCAGCCTTGGCCAACAGACGCCTGGAAGGTTACCACTGTTGGCCCTGAACACTCTGACCCGAGCTATGTCAGCTGCCTTGCTTCCAGGAAGTCCCAGGTCCATCTTTTCCATTCCCACAATGGATCTAAAATCAGCCAGTTCTCTAAAAATGAGCAGCCATCAGGCCAGGGAGATGGCTCAGTGGAATAAAGTGCTTCCCTGGCAACTCGCAAGGGCCTGAGTTCAATCCCTGGTTCCGCAAAACAAAACAAAACACTATCTGTAAAAATGAGCAGCCATCAATTAAGAAATGGGGCAGAACTGGATATAATCTTGGCATCTTACTGTGGGAAAGGCTAGCTGAAGCTCACAAGCTAGGTGCCAGGGACGACTGTTCTATTGTGTCAGTTACTTCAAGACCTCTTCCAGTGAACACAGCAAGTCCAGATCTGTGCACACACACAGGTCTGCAAGTATCAAATATGAGTTCACACTGGTGCCTCTACTTCAGAAGTGTATTACTGACTTTTGCTTCTGTAGGATAACAGATGATGGAATATCACATAATTACTTATCTCATTTTAAATTTTGAGTCAGTCTCTCCCTGTGTGTTCTAGGCTGGCCTTGAACTCACTATGTAGCTCAGGAGTCCCACGTGCTGGAACTGCAGGCGTGTGCCACCATCCCTGTCCTTACTTGCTGTACTGCGCATCTCGCTCCTATCCACCCTAGCCTCAGAACAACAATATTCTCATTTGCTGTGAGTGACAGTGGCAGAATATACTGCCTGTTCCTTTCCAATGTCACTGCTCAGGCATTTGTTTTTACCCAGCTGCACTGAATCCACACTGTCAGGGCTCATGCCCATGACACACACAACGCTTCCTTCCCAATGGTTCTCATTTAGACTTGATTTTGCAGCTACTGTAAATGTACACCTAATAATCACCACCAGTTCTGTCAGTGCACTCTGGGGGTTTGGAGAATGTGACGCTCCTCTTCTATCAGGCTTGTCAGGAAGGGTCCCCAAATCCCTAAGTTCTTCCAAGCTAAGATATCTGTAGCCTTTTTAGCTGGAAGTCAGTTTGGCTGGATATAAAAATCCTTGGTTGGCATTTTCTCTGAATCTTTGAGTATCTTTTTCTCTTTGGCATAGAGCATTCTGCTGAAAAGTCTGATGATGGATCCTGACTTGCTTTGCCTTATAACTGATTTAAAAAACAAAAACAGAAAACAAAAAAACCCAAGAACTTTGGGTGCCCAAAGGACTTTCGTGTCTTTAAAAAAAGCATTCAGCCATTCTGCTGTATTTCAATTTTCGGTCAATTCTGTAATTCTGGCTCAGTTTTAGTCTTTATTGCAGGTCTTTTTAAAAAGACTACACAGAACCACACAAATACATGTGATCCAGATATCCGGGGACTGGTGCTTTAGCACCTTTGAAAACTGTTCCTCACCCCTGCTCTGCTTTCCATAGCCAAACGAAAAGCAGGGGCTAGGGGTGAACACAAGCAAGGCCCTCCATGAAAACTGGCATCCCAAAATGCTTTCAAATGTACGCTATTCCCTTTCATTTCAAAACAAGTCTATTTTAGGCTCCAAATACTGGGCCAGAGGGTAACATACCAATGATACAGATTTGTAAAAAGAATGCAACAATACCTGTCTTTACTGGCTGCACAGTTTTGGCCTTTGTGTCTGGGCGATACACACAAAGGTAACAATTCAGTTATTTTATTTAATGCTTCTTTGAGTAGTAAATTTAAAGGTTTTATTCCAGGTTTTATTCTCCTGCGCTTTGCATGGTTTTCAGTTTCTACTGGGAAATTCACAGAGGTGTACTGACTTTGTTTATGACCATGTGTAAGTCAAGCTTTCATCACAGTTATGTCTGTATCCCAGCTTGGCTTCCTCATTATCAGCCATGACGGCTTATGGTCTCCCAAATGTCTCTTGTTTTCTTGAGGGATTTTCAGTGTAAACTTTAAAAAATGTCAGTTGTTTAGTCTTTTGAGATTTATTTTTTCATAGGGTGCAGGTTTTCTTTTCTTCCTAATGGATATGCAGTTACATGCAGTACCACTTATTAAACCATCTACCCTCAGTTTAAATATATTTCCTTTTAGGCCATATTTCTGAATGGTCTATTACCATTTATGGTCACATTTCATCTATCTTTATTTAAACATCGTATTGTTTGGATTATAAGTAGCTTTAGAATATGTCCTCATATCTCATGATAACGTTTCCCACTATGACTAAAGTTCTTCCTCCCCCCTCGACATTTCTTGTAAACCTTATTGTTCTGTACATATTTTATGACAATATTATCCAACTAAAAATTTCCCCTCTGAGCTTTGTTTGGATTCTAATCAGAATGGCATTAGGTTTACCTATGAATTTGGAGAGAACAGTTTTGTTATAAAAGACTTTGCATTCAAGGAAATGAGATCTCTTATTTTATGTTTTTCAACAATATTCTATGGTCTTATCTAGGAAACTCATGCCCAAGAATTTATGGCTCAGAAATGAAACCTGTAACCACAGACATTAATCTTCACTAGGACACAAAATGGGAAAGACAGTGGCTGCCCATCTACACGGGGGACTTAAGAAACCCGAGGAGGATGCTGTGGTAGGGAGCCATTAGCAAAAGCCATTGTTTTCCCTGGTACTGGGGGTTGAAAAGGGGCCTCATGGGATCAGGCTAGTGCTCCACCACTCAGCTGCGTCTCCAGGTCTGAATTAGACTTTTTTTAAAGTCTAATCCGGAATTTCCCTAAAGTAATGTTGAGTGAGGGGGAAAAAAGAGAAAAGGACAAAGAAAACTACCATGACTCCTGCACTTCCCTCCCCTTTCATCACAGGGCCACACAGCTTAGGAGCAGCAGATAAGGGGTGGGGCAGGGCAGGGCAGGGCAGGGCAGGGCAGAGGAGGAGAGGAAGGGGACACCTGCGAATAAGGAAAAGCAAGTACGACACAGAGGACACTGCATTTACACATTTAAAGTATGTACATGCATCTGCAAAATGCACAAGCCAGCTTTCATATTTAAGGCTGCACAATACTATTAGATCATACTTAATTCATTTATAGATAAACCAAAATAGAAGCAGGAAAGTGACCCTACATCTGAACTCGTCCAAGGCCTAGAATAGTGACACATTTTACCTCTCCCACAGTTGTTCTGCTAAGGAAGATTTACCTCTCTCCAGCCCTCCTCAAAGCAACAACATTTTATGCCCCAATTGTGAGATACTTCAAAACGATGTCTCTTAAGGAAGTTGCTAAACTAAAATTCTTATCTTCCATCACTAGTGAAGTTTTCCAAACTTGTAGAGCAGAAAATCTTTACCACAGGCAAATCAGGCTGGAGGCCAGGTCATCTTTCAGGTTAACTAAAATTAACTTTCACAGCAGAAAATAGAATTCATTTAAAAAAAAAAAAGAATAAAGGGGATATTGAGGTAGGAGGACCACAAGTTTGAGCTGAGCCTGGGCAATTTAATGAGACCTTGTTTCAAAAAGTTTTAAAAAATCTCCAGCACTATGCACCTCCACCCCCACCCAAATCTAAACAAAAGAGAGATAATGGATCTCTCTTGGTCTGTCTGTTTCTCTCTCAGTACTGGTGATTGAACCCAGGCCGCTCACACTGAGATACATCCTCAGCTCTTAAAAATTTGTTTTCTTTGGAGACAAGGTCTTACGAAAGCTCAGGCTAGGCTCCAACTCTCCCAGAGTGCTGGGGTTCCAGGTGAGCACTACCAGGCCTGAATGGAGTCAGTCAGGAAAGCAGTTCGGCAACACAGTCTACTGACTGGGAGATGAGAGGGCTTGGTTGCCTAGCTACAATGTTCAAGACCAAGGCAAGGTTATTTCTTACTAAATTCAAGAATTGTAAATAAATAAACAATCTACTCAATTAAGACATGTCTAAGAAATTACTTTTTTTTTTTTTTTAGAAAAGGATACATTCATGACAGGTACATTTGGTTGTGGTAGGTAGAAAGGTGCTTAGAAAGGAGGGAAAATTTCTAACACTGGAAGGTTTCCTACCAGATCCAAGCACCAGAGCACATCACTTCAGCTTTAGGAGGCTAAACATGAATTCCTTCTCTCCCCAAAGGGTTTTTCTTTCTCTATGCAGTTGTCCCTCAGTATCCCTGAAGGGATTAGTTCCACCTCCCTGCACTGTGCGAATCCAGATGCTCAAGCACCGCAAGTAAAACACAGTATTTCCATGACCCATACACAGCCTCCTGCCTGCTTTCAGTCATCTTTGGGTTACTTACGGTGCCTGCCTTAATGCAGATGCCACATGAGTAACTTACATCACTGAGGGGCAATGACAGGAAGGGCATGTCTGCACATGCGCAGCAGGGACATGTTGTTTTTCCAAGTATTTTTGATCCAAGATTAGCTGAACACATGGATGCAGAACCCATGGATAAAGACAGTGACTAGGTATCAATTCTCTCAGTAATGTATTAACCTCATACACATAGAACTTTCAAAATGATCTACGGCAAGATGTGAAATATGTGGAAACATGTTCACTAACAGGGTTCAGTCACAAACTAATTACAGCAATTTATTCTGGGTCTATTACTCTTTAAAGCAATGACCCCCAAAAGCTGCAGCTTACCTTCCTTCCATGTTTAGGATGCATACTAGTTCATCCTCAAAAAATATCTCTGGTCCCTCAAGATTTTCAATGTCACTGAAGCCATTACAAGGAACCTACGAAGAAGACATATGAAAGAAGGCCTCAGTCATGAGTATGAAGTAGTGGTCACGCATCCACAAATCTGAGTCCACGGAAGGTGGCAACAACTATTCCGCACTGTGTCACACTACTTGCACCAGGGGTAGAAAGTAAAAATTATTTATTAAAATCATCTTATTACTTTAAATTAATTATAACTTTGTGCAGAAATTTCTAAAGCTGCTAATCCAGCATTCTATGAAGAAAAACAGCTCTGACACAAGGGATAAAACTACAAAATCTAACTTCAGAACCACCATTTTACATCATTTATTTACATCGTACACCACTATGAGCAGGGGGCCTGGTGTGTGGTAGTTACTCCTTTAACTTGCTGGCTAGGTGTTCTCCTCTGGACATAGAGACAGCAGTATAGTGAGCTTTAAGACCCTCTTGGTTATAAATGCTATGAGTTCTCCACCCACTTTTCTTTTTCCAAGTAGCCAAGATGTCTGAGGTCAACCTGAACATTTCCAAAGTACAGGGACACAGGGGTCCTGCATCAGAGCATCACCCACCTACCGATCCACCGTAAGTGCGCTCCTGCTGTGTTCAAAGTCCCTGACATACTTCTAATTGAGTGGTGGTACAAGGAAGGAGGGAGCTGGGGGCGAGGGGTGCAACAATCCATCATTGTTGGACAAAAGCACAGACTGTTAAAAATGCACACAGAACCAGTTGGACTAGAAGTAGAGATTGCAAACTAGTAGCCCATGACCAATCGCACCACACAGTCCTCGTGCCAGTAAGACCTGTATATGAAAATATATTCACACCTAGATTTACCACTTGGAACTGTGGATTAGCCAGTACACTGTCTCCAAAATAGCACACAAATACTGTTCCTTCTAACATTAAGAAACATTTACAGAAATGAATTCTACTTAGGGAATATTGATTTTTTTTATTTCCCACAGGGAGCTAAGTTCAAACTTGTCCAAAGTTCAAGTTTTCCCTTTCAAAACTTGAAATATGCTGAAAACATTTTATATGTATAATCTCCACTGAGGAGGTAAATTAGAAAAATCAGAAGTAATCTCCAGTAACTAATCTTAAGTACATCAATGTAGTTAAAAAATATGTCATCAGCTCTGTTTCTCCAGTCAGAAATAAAAATTTAATACTTTGGTCAGTTAAGATTCAAACGGACTATTTTTCTAAACTTCCAAAAAGTTAAAAATCTGGAATGGACACAGAAATTTACATGAGGCATTTGGGGATAGGGGACCAAAAAAACACGCATTTCAGAAATAAACAAAAACAAAACAACTTTTCAGAGCTAAGGAATGCAAGATGATTTGATCGGAGAAATAATTCTGATTTATAGGTAGCTCTTAAGCCTGTTAATAACAAATAATGGGAGTTCACTACTGGGTAGACCTGCAAAGCTAGAGAGAAGAATCATATTAATGTCATCAACCCTTCTGGGAAAACAACTGGGAAAAATTTATAGTGTTCAATCATTGATGACTCAAATCCTGCAGAGGTTGCAAAAAAAAAAAAAAAAAAAAAAAAAGAAAAAAAAAAACCCCAAACAAAAAACAACCAACACATTTAACCTACTTGCAGAGAAATAATGCTGATCTGGATTCCCCCTACATTGCACTGCGGTCCCTCCCTCCTCCCTCCACCCCCATTCTCTCTCCGGCTTTAGAAAAGTAAAGCTGGCAGGGACAAATGGCTTCGTGTTGTGGGATGGGAGGGAAGGGACACAATGACTTGCGGCCATGGAAATAAGGGATTGTTCCGAGCAACTGAAAAGGGAAGATATCACCAAGAGCCGGGTGAGCTAATGCTGAGGGACCGGAGCACACACACCACCAGTGGGCGAACGGTTTCTAGCGACATCAACAGATCCTTACGTGCTCTGAAAAGAACCTCTTTGAGAACGAGGCTACAATCTTCCGGGCTTCTAACCCAGCTTTTTGCCGAACTTTATATTCCTCCAACCAATTGACGTAGTCGGTGGGGCTGTAGTGTTTCATAAGGGAAGGCCACCTACAAGGAGAGAAACACCCCCTTAGCTTCGCAGAGACTCAAAGGCGGCCTTGGCAAACACAGCCGGCATTATGGGCTGGTGGGAGCGGGCCCCGGCCGCGTACCGGGTTCAAATCTCCACTGGGTAGTGAACGCGCTCAAAGGATGTGACCTTGGCGTGCCCATGAAGGCTGTATCTCCATTCCCTCCTCTCCAAAATGAGGACAGTGGTAGCAACAACAATAATAAGGGGGACAATGACAGTTCCCATCGATGGCCCGCCTCCTAAAAGCTGGGCCCTGTGTGCGTGCTTCCTTTCCATCATCTCATTTCCCGACAACGCTAAAAAGGTAGGTCTAATGGTCAGCTGTGTTCAAAGTCGAAACGGGGCTTCGGAAAGGGAAGTGGCCACCTCCCCACAAGGTCATCACACGGGGAGCTGCAGGGCCGGCCCCGACGCGGGGCGGGACGCCGAAATCTGTGCTGTGCAGGGCCCGCCGCCCGGGGGATGCTGCGCCCGCTAGGTGCCCGCATCATCGGCTCGGTGTAAACACTCGACTCGGCGTCGGGCACAAAAGAAGCGCGCAAAAGGCACCCGCCGCGCGCGGTCGGCCGGCGCCAGCCCAGGGCAGGGCCTGGCGGCGGGTCCCCTGCGCCCTCGGGGTCCCCGGGGTGGGCACGGCGGGCCGGGCCGGCGGCCTGAGGCCTTTGTCTGCCGGCCGCGCGAAGGGAGGGAAGCGATCTGGGGTGGGATCCGGCGGCGGGCCTTGGGGCGCGAGGCGGCGGCGGCCCGGCGGCCCGGGGGTCGCGCGCGGGGGCGCGGGCTCACCTCACCCGGAACTGCTCCTTCCACACCTTCCCGCTGCTCTGGCACACCTCGCGCAGCCGCCGGCAGGTGCTGGAGACGCGGCCGATGTCGCCGGCCGTCAGCGACCCGCTGCACAGGATGTACTCTAGCACCTCGCCCGGCAGGTTCACGAGGCAGCTGAGGCCCGCCGCCTCGGGCGCGGCCTCCTCCACCAGCGCCGGCACCACCTCCATCGCGCTGTCGACCGCTGCAGCCGCCATCTTGTCCGCGTACCTGGGGCCGCCGCCACCGCTGCCGCCGCCGCGCGCGCGCG
>PVKA01004635.1:63515-97268 GCA_004027165.1 Ctenomys sociabilis
TGTGTGTGTGTGTGTGTGTGTGTGTGTGTGTGTGTGTGTGAGTGTGTGTTAGGGGGCTAAACCCACGCCTTCGCACCAGTCCCGTTTTAATTGTTTTTAAGACAGTGTCTTGCTAAATTGCTGTTTACTCAAGCTAGGCTTCAACTTGCAGTCCTCCTGCCTCAGCCTTCCAGAATGCTAGGTAGAATTCCAGAGTCGGCTTAGAAGTCAGGCTATTAGCCTCGATGTTGAAAAATTAATTAAGCTTTTAATCGACAGAAGTTGTACAAATTCTCATGTAGTAGGTCATCAGCTCTCCCAGAAAACCTTGGGAACTGGCATCCTCCCCAAGTAACAGATGGGGAAAGTAAGGCTTGGAAGGTTAGACGAGATTTTAATCCAGGTCCACTTGACTTCTGCTTAACTGTGCTCTTAGCCACATGTTGTAAAAATAACAAACAGTAATCCTGAGGACCTATTGTGCCAAGCACGCAATTTGCTTCTCTAGAACCTTTGCTCTGGCCTTTTTTTTTTTTTTTTTTGCGGAACCAGAGATTGAACTCAGGCCCTTATACTTGCCAGGGAAGCACTTATTCCACTGAGCCATCTCACCAGCTCCTGCTCGGGCCTTCTGGGATGATGAGAAATCACCACCGTCCCAGATCCCTGTCTGCTGTGTGCAGCTGGAGGTGGAGAGCCATCCTGTATCCCTTTGTTCATCGTCTTCAGCTCAGCAATCCTTCCGGTTACCCTCACTAGGTACCCTAGTGTACAGAAAGGAAAACAAAATTCCCAGAGATGACGATCACTGGTTCAGTCCTGAGGAAACGATCTGGCTTTGAACCCAGAGAGCAGCAGGAAGTGGCCGGGTATCCTCAATGTATCAGAACAGTACGGTGTTGGTACAGCTCAGTGCCAAGCCTTGTGCTGTGTGCTCTGGCTTGAGCTTGAGTCTTCAGCCTCCCAGGCCTGTGGCCCACCACACCTGCCCAGCTTAGCCTGTGCTTTTCACCTGTGCCAAACTAAGCCTCTGCTTTCCTCTGATACTCTGGATTCTCAGATTCCACAGATTCCCACCCCCAGGAAGCAGTGTGATTAGATGAGTACCATCTCTCAGAACTTCAAACACAGGCAAGTGGTTTCCATGTTAACCTAGCCCACAGTGAGTCACCTGATAGTAGGAGTACACACCCTGGAGCATTATCTTGAGGATAACCAAGACCACACCACCTCCCAACTCCTGGTCATCATGTAGCCCTGTCTCACACTCCCTTCCTGCCTCATCATGCACCCAGATGTGCTCTTCCTGGGCAAATCAAGAGCCGACTTGATGGGTGGAAAGGGTTGAGCTTCATCTCCTCTTGGGCAGGGCCTCCTAGGACTGTGTCTCATGATGTTTGCATCCCACAAGAGCTCAATTTCCAAACAGGGGGAGACAGAGGCTGCAGCAAAGCCTCCCTCCAACTAGGAAATCAGGATGCCCCAGAGAGTGGAAGAAGTAAAATGACTCTCAGCCAAGCCAAGTGTGCCTGGAATTCCAGCACTTGGGAAGCTGAGGCTAAAAGAAGTCTGTGCGTTTGAGGCCAAGCTGGGATACATAGTAAGACACTGTCTAACCCCCTGCTTGGCCCAAAAGCTCTCACGCTCACTGGTTCCTGGACCAGATCAACAGTTTCCAACCACTTTCAAAGCCTAACCCACGTGGGTGAGCCACTTCAGGAGCTCTTCCTGGAGTCTGGTGGTTTCTTATCAGTGACACTGGACAGGATACCCTTCGTTCTTCCCAGGTCCTGATCAAAGATGGGGCAAAAAGAAAGCCTCCACCTCCCTGAGAAATGCCCTCGATCACTGTAGACAACAAGGGGAAGTGTTTTTTTTTTTTTAACTTTTGTTTGTTTTTGTTCTTTTCCCCCCTAATACTGGGGATTGAATACAAGGCCTTCACATTGAATTATATACCCACCCTTTTTTTTTTTTTTTAATAAATAAAAAAATCCTTTATTTTGGGATAAAGCATTACTAAATTGCCCAGGTCAAGCTCAAACTTGTCAACCCTGAGTGCTAGTGCTGGGACTACAGGTGAGTGCCACTACACCTGGCTAGAAAAGGGGAGTTTATTATTGAGCAACTATTAAGCTGCTGCTGCAGCACGCAGCACGTCTAATGTACTAATGGGATCTCAAAGGTGATGTCTTTCCCATGTGGCCTACAACTATGCTTGCTCTTAAGATTCATAGTAGCTCACCCTCAGGTAAGAGGTTTGACCCCTGTCTTTTGCCGTAAATTCTTTTCTAGTTTATCCTCTACTCCCAGAGTAAGAGGGATACCCACTGTGCTGGCCAATTGCCTGGGCCTGGAGGAATAATAAAACTTCTCAAATCTTTGTGAGCAGGTGGCTGTGGCTTGGGACAAAAAGCAAGGCTAAACCCTCACAGCGACAGGGATATAGGGACCTCATCTTGCTTGATATTTACATTTCAAAAAAAGGGATGCCAGGCCCTTTAGAATAACATTCCTGGGTTCCAGGCGCAGGGCAGAAGCTTATTTAGCCTTTGAAAACATTGGCACAATGTAGCAGAGACATAAATGTAGAGTTGCTTGAACGCTGAAAGGAACGCGCTGGCAGGTTCTATGATATGAATAAATCTTGAGAGTTTATGCTGGTGACAGAAGCCAGACACAAAAAGGCAGTGTGTGAGAGTCCCACTTAAAGGAGCCTGCTGGGATAGGCAAATTCACCGGGCCAGCCTGTCAGCTTGTGGTGATTAGTGGGTGGTACTTGCTTAATGGGTGTAGAGTTTCCATTCTGGGTGATGAAAATTTCTGTGAATGGTGGTCATGGTTACATCCACCGGTCTGCAAGTGTCCTTAATGGCATTGCATTGTTCCCTTAACAGTGGTTAAGCTAGGAGTTTCTATTCCACCTATTTTACCATGAGGAAAAAAAAAAAAAAAAAAACATGGACAGAATTTGTGCATAAGTCCAAACTTGAGGAAAATGCTTTTGTAGTGCTTGCCTAGTGTGTGCAAGGCCCTGGGCTTGGTCAATAGAAACGCACAGGACAGGAAAGGGCAGGACAGGACCAGAAAAGGAAAAAGCAGAAAATGTTTTTTAGCCCTACGATATTCTCTTGCCTTACAGCTCTTCTTCCTTGACTGTCCTGAGAGCTGGTCCTTAGCCATAAATGCTCCCAACACACAGTCAAATCCTCAAGGGGTGCCTTCTTGTTGGTGCTCTCTGCTTTGCTGCTGTGAGCCAACGCACGCGCTTGCTTAGACCACAGGTGTCACTGTGGTTGTCTTGGGCCAGCACGTTAAAGAGGTCATTTCAACCTGCCTCAGAGCCCTCAAGGGGATCTCGTATACTCACTGTAAACACAGACAGCACTGGATCTGTGGGCTCCACCTTTGGGGATCCAACCAACCAACCAACCACCCATCCTTGTGGAGATTCAAACTATATTTTAAAAGCTTATGTTTGTATTGAACATGTACAGATTTCTCTAGTCAACAACCCCAAATCAATATAATATTGATGGCTATGTAGCATTTGCCTTATAGTAGGTATTATAAGGACCCTAAAGAAGATTTAAACTATATGGAGGATGTCAGTAGGTTACATGCAGATACTATGCTGTTTTATAAAAAAAGATTTTGAGCATTTCTAAACTAGGCCTATTTTGTCCACTGTAACAAACAAGTTTTGCAAAAGAGAAAGAGTTTATTCACAAGGCAACCACACACGGAGATCAAATCCACCTCCCAGAGGATTGGGCTTGCAGATAATTGGGAGATAAAGAGGGCTGGTGATTTAAGGCATGGGGACAGTGATTGGGAGAGACCCGATCACTGGTCTGTGGGTACACAATCAATCTTCACGATTCCTCATGGGACACTGGTTCAGAAAATGAGGATCTTACGGTAACCTGAGGGTGGAGTTCCGAGCCTCTTGATAGCAAAAGGTCAACCTTGGAACACCTGCAGATCCAAATGAAGTTGGTGCGTTGGACAAAAGCAGCCTTCAGGTCCCTGAAAAGTAACCTAGGCAACCGCTGTTATCATCATGACCCACTCGGCAGAGGTGTTATCTGCAGCAGAGTCTGTGGGAGACTAATAATATATTGCACAGCCGTGTGACCTTCAAGATTAGTGATTTTTGAAGTTGACAAAAGCACGTAACCAAAAGCAAGCAAAGCTAGAGGTTTTATGCAGCACATGTGCTGTCATGAGCAGCTACAAATTTTATTATGGCACTGGGGCTCTCGTGGGTACCGAGGGAGAAACGTACACACAGCCTTTCTCTCCTGACCCACCTTGGCTCATCCCAGTTGCTTTTCCTGAGAACTTGCCTGGCAGTTTCCCCTCAACTCCTGCATTTCCACTCATCCACAGAAATGTGGGCCTGCCGCCTGCACACCAGACAAGCTGCTGTCTTGTGCTCTCAGAGAGCCCCCGCTTCCCGTCCCGTATGCGTCCCCAAACCCTAGCAGTGCACGCCATGCTGTGCTTGCCACCTTTAGCCCCTGCGTGGGCAGATCTAGGCTGCAAGTGGCCTGGAGCTTGTGCCGATTAGAGGTGCCGCTTTAGAAGAGGAATAGGCAAAGATGAGTTCATCAGTAAGCCTGAGAGCCATTGTGTGGAATGAGAAAGAGGGAGGGGGTCTTGTACAGGTCTGTCCGGAGGGGAATCCTGCAGGTAGATTTCATCTGCTCTGTGGCATCTCTCCCTGCAAGATGCTGAAGTAGGGCCTCGGTCCAGTGTTGCTTAAACGTCTATTGAATGAGTGGAGCATGCTGGTGCATGCCTGTAATCACAGTTGAAGTTCCAAGGCAACCTGGGCAACTTGGGAAGACCCCTTTCTCAAAATAACAAGGGCTGAGGAAATAGCTGCTTAGTGGTACTTGGGTGTAGTGCCTAGTACCAAACACACATGTGCACATGCATGGGACACACACATAATCTACTGAGACACTTTGTTGAATCAACTAATCCTTCTATGGGCTTGGCTTTGCTGCCCCTCTAAATTTTTTGTTTTTTGTTTTTAACCAGGGATCGAACTCAGGACCTTGCATTTTCTGGGCAGGTACTTGTGCTGCTGAGTTATCTCCCTAGTCCCCCAGCCCCCTCAGTTTCTTTGGTACCACCTCATTGCCTTCCCTGGTAGTGTCAGTCTGTTTTTTTTTTTTTTTCCTTTATTTGTTTTATTCCCTCTAAAATCACCTAGCATTCCCTAACATATTTCTTTTAACAGGGGTTGGGGGGCAAGCTCACCCATTGTCAGTTTGAGGAGAGAGCTGTCTCTCCTTCCATTATTAAAGTGAGCACTTAAAGCTTGACACCTACCAGGTGACCATCATAATCCAAATGAATGAATGAATGAATGAATGAATGAATGAATGAATGAATGAATGCATGGGTGGATTCTGCAACTGTATCAATTGAACTGATCTTTTTTTTTTTTTTTCCTTTTTGCAGTACTAGGGATCAGACCCAGGGACTCTTTCTATGCCAAGGCGGGGGAGTGTGCTAGACCAGATAGCTGCCCCCAAGCACATCTGCGTTCCAGTCCCTAGAACCTGTTGCGTATGTGGCAAAGGGACCTTTGCCAATGCGAGGAAGCCAGGGATTGAGATGGAGAGACCATGCTGTATTACTTGGGGGCACTCAGTGTAATCACCCAGGTTCTCATACAAAAGGGCAAGAGGGTCCTGAGTTAGAGACCAGACGATGGTGAGAACTAGCGGTGGGTGTCATGCTGGCCCGTAAGCCAAGAAGTTCAGATCATTTCCAGAAGCTGGGGAAAGCAAGGAATTTAAAAATTATTTAAAATTTTTTTTTATTTGATACAGGGTCTTGCTATACAATTCAGACTAGTAGTGATTCTCCTGTCTCAGCCTCCTCAGCACTGGGATTACAGGCACATGCCACCATGCCCACCCAGTTTCTGTGTGGGGAGAGGTTCTGAGACTGGCACAGTACACGCGGTACCAGGGATTGAACTCGAGTCCTGGAGTTTTGCCAGGCATGTCTTTTGGCCACTGGTCTATCTTCTCAGCCAAGGAAACATTGTATGTCCAGAGCAAAAACAATAGCAATCTAACACTAATTGGTCATTAGCCTTATATTGCTACCCTAACTAATGAGTGCAAATTTAGTGGCTCAAAATAACGAAGTGGTAATCTTACAGCCCTGTTGGGGCAAACCCAGTCAGGCACAGGGGGCTGTGGTTCGATCCTCAGCTCCCCATGCCTTACCAGACCTGCCCTTAAGGCAGTCTGAGCCAGAAAAAAAAAAAAAAAAAAAAAAAAATCCTTCTTTTATAGCCCTGGACATCAAAAATCCCCGGTGCATTCCTAGGGCTGTTTCTTTTGGAGGCTATCAATGAAAACATGCTCTTTTTTTTCCAGCATGTGGAAGCCACTTGCATTCCTGAGCTCAGAGCCACCCCTCTCCAGCCTTGAGCTTTGCAGCGTGTCAAGAAGATTTTTGTGGCTGTTTGTTACTCTACAATAATTAACTGATACACAAAAGCAGATAAAACACATTGGTGTCCATACATGGAGGCAACCCCTACAAAGCAAGACCTCCTACATGTAGAGCGATTGGTACAGACAGAAGGCAGAGATGGAAGTGGATGCCTGAGAAGGGGGTATGTGAACCAAATCTTCAGCAGAAGAAATGAGGCCAGCAAAAAGAGAGGCATTGCAGGGTGGGGACAGAAGCAAATAAAAAATGTGTTTAGAACTGTGGTCAGCCTGGAAGGGAAGGTTTGGGTGGCAAGGAGGAGAAACAGGAAGATGACAGGCTGCCGTGGCCAGAGAAGGTGGCAAATGTGGGCCCAAGGGTTTGGTTCTCTCTCTTGTGGGTCCCTGGTGGCACCAAATGCCTTTACCCCAATCATGATGGTGTGAAAGAGACGTTTCCCTAAGCACAGTCTGGGGGCAGGGTGTGTTTTTCAAAGACGGCGAGGCCATCGCTTGGAAGGAAAAAGGGACAGGTGTCTTCCTGTCCATAGATTTTGCCCATAGCTTTCTGCTGCAAACTGCGTTTTCTTTAGTGACTCTTTTCAGAGCTAGCCAAACAAAACCCAGTGAGTCAGCTACACACTGTGTAACGTTTAGTGAACGCCAGGGTACGGCGCCCCGAGTTTTAGGCATGTGTCTGTGGCTCTCTGGTATTCGACTGATTGTTGCTCTGGACAAGGAAGGATGGGAAAGGGAAGGAAGATTCTGTCACCCTTGGAGAGCTTAAGATTCTTACATGCAGTAAATTAGGAAAGAGTAGCGGCCCTGGGCTTCTGATTTCAACTCTTCCAAGTTCCACTTGAGAAAATCCTGATGGAGAAAGGCCAGGAGCCTTGGGTCCTTTATTCTCCAAACAGTGTGTCATTATGCGTATTTACAGCTCTCAGCCATGGGTAAGCCTGGTGTTACAAAGAACCTGAGATTTAAAAATTTCACCTTGCTGATCGTGAGCCTCTGAATCCTTCTGATATTTGATGAATTGAATCTTATTTTCCCCCAGAGACCATTAGCAAAGTGATTTCCTTTGGGTGGTGTGGGTTGAGCCCTGTATTGATCCACCCAGCTATAAATGGCTTCCCTGTTTTTGTTCTCTTGGTGATATTGTGAAGGCTATGAAAAAAATCACCCAAAGCTCACAGCCCCCCCTCAAGTCCCCCTACGGATTCACTGTGTGAAACTCCCTGTGCTATACAGAGCTACAGAGACTTAAAACATCCTTTATTCCTCCCAACCCACCCACCCACCTATGCTCATTCCCCAACTCCTTTCTCCTTTGATTTGTGCTTGGGAAGATTCTGTTTTGGTGTAAACTTGCATTTTTTCACCTGGTTGCCAGGCAACAGAAGCCACCTAGTTGGGATGCGTGTAATTGTTAGATTGTTGTCCCCAGCAGCCTCTGGGGCTGAACCTGCCAGAACCCCAGCAAATATGTGTGCGTGTGTGTGTGTGTGTGTGCGCGCGCACATGTGTACGTGTGCATGTGTGTGTGATCAAATGGACAGCTGGTTAGGACACAGGTGTCCAGGGCTTCTAGAACCAGTGGTAGTGGGCAGGTGGGAGAGATGTGCAGGAACTGGCTTTTCAAAAGCGGTCCTTGTGGCCACAGGTGGTAACAGGTGTTTGAGTGTCAAACAGCTTCAGAACGGGGCTACCTGAACTTCTAGAAGACAAAACAGCTGAGGAAGCTGGCAGGAATGAGAGCTCCAGTCTGATTATTTTCCTGTTTCACCATGCCATCCACCATCTCACCCTGCCCCGTCTTGTCCTACTTGGGTGTACTGCACACAGTAACTCCCTTAATCCTACTGCAAGCCACTGAAGTCACGACATCCATAGTCTGTATTACAGCGAGGCAATGGAAGCACAGGGAGGTGAGGCAGCTTATCAAGCGTGGCAAGAGTAGCACATGTGGGACGTGGAAGAGCTTGGATTTGACCCACGCCGTGGTCAGGGTCCGTTAGCAGGGAGTGGCAGATAAGAATGCAAGGTCTTGGCCTGGATAGCTTGGACCCAGATCCTACCTCTAACACTTATTTTTATTTATTTATTTTTTGTGTTTTCAGGGAAGGGTCTACAGAGTGCTCAGGGTCTCACTACTAGATCAGACTCATATTAATCTGCCTGTTTACAGCTTCCCAAGAGCTGGGATTACAGGTGTGCACCACCTTGCTCAGCCCCAATCGCCATCTCAGTGTGCCCTGGGGGTGGGGCCGGCACCACAGGTCCAGGATTGAACCCCCTCCCCTTGCCCTTGTGCCTGCCTGCAGGAGCTTTAATCCACTGAGCTATTTAGCCGGCCCTCCAAACCACTAACATTTATTAGCTGTTAGCCTTGCACACACTGATCTCTCTGTGCTTCAGTCTCCTAATCTTTTTATCCCCCTTTCTGTGCTTGGGTTGAACCCAAGCCCTGTGCATTGAGCTACATCCTTAGGCTTTTATTTTTTATCACGAGACAGGGTTTCTCTTAATTGCTAAGTTGCCCAGGCTATGTTGGAACTGGTAATCCTCCTGCCTCAGCCTCCCAGCATGAACCACAATGCCTAGCTTAGTTTTGAAAGCCTTAATTTGGGGAGAGTACCGTCATGCACCGGAATTACAACTCGGAAGGTGTGCGGGTCCCTAAGGGAGGGTTGACTGTGAAGAGCAACACACCAATGCACCCTTGGGAAGACTGGCTTTTCATTGCCATTAACTGGCAAATATTTTGCAGGACACAAAAGCATTCGGCACTGAGAAGGGTTCTTTGATTCTTGTTCAGTCTCCGATCTTCACACTTGACCTTGGACATCATGAGGCTCAGGGGTGGGGCTAAGGAGTTAGGAAGTGTGTGTGTGTGTGTGTGTGTGTGTGTGTGTGTGTGTGTCCCATGCTATAAAGTTATCTTATACTTTAAAAAGTTGAATGTCACCCAGGTGTGGCAGCACATATCTGTAATCCTAGCACCCTGGGAGGCTAAGCATGGAGGACTGCAAGTTTGAGTTTATCCTGAACAATTTAGCAGTTTAACAAGACCTGGTCTCAAAATATAAAAATAAAAAGGGCCGGGGAAGCATAGCTGAGTGCAAAGGCCCTGGGTTAATCTTGAATACTGAGAATTAAAATGAAGAGAGAGAGAGCTGCATATCAAGTGGTTTATGGCTTCTAATCAGGAAACTGGCACAAATGGCAAACGGCCACATTGTACAGATGGCCATGTTCAGGGGGCACAACGGTGTCCCCAACCCTACCAGTCTGTCCCTTCAGTACCTGTCAGGCATTTGAGATCTGCACCTGGGCTGCTTTTGCTTTGCTTGCGGGGGTCCCCTTGGAACTGGCTCTGCATCCAGCTAGGAGCCAGACTCAGAGGGTCCTCAGGCTGAGTACGGGAGGAAAGGCTGGCGGGGGGGAGGGCGGTGTGGACTGTTGCTGTGGCTCTCTCACAGGCATGGCTGTGGTGGGCAGGACGTGGGCTGGCACCACGCAGATGCACATTGGGTACAAGATCTAGTGCCCCAGCTGCTGACGTGTCCTTGGGGGTAGCCCCTCAGGGCGGCTGCAGCTGGAGAGGGCTGCCTGGCCCAAGAGGGACTGACCCAGAAGTGGAGAGCCTGGCCTTCTAGCTGAGCACATACTGTACAGCTGCAAGCCCTGGGAGGCTGAGGCAGGAGGCCACACGTTTGAGCGTAGCCTGGGGAACTCAGTGCCTTAGGGGGAACTTGTGTCACAAACAAACAGGGCTAGGAATGTAGCTCAGGGCAAAGGCCCTAGATTCAATCTCCAGTACTGAAAATAAGTAAGAAAACCCAACTTTGGAATCAGGACACTCCTCATGGGTCAGCTTTATTATCTATATATTATTTATTTTGCAGGGCTGGAGATGGAACCCAGGGCTCTACGCCTGCATAGTTAAGTGCTCTGCCACTGCAGCACCCCACCCCGAGGTCATCTCTAGAACTCCCTGCATGGCTGGCTGAAGCCTCTATTGAGACAGTGTGGCAGCTCGGGCCTCTGGTGACCCGCTGGACGTCGTCTCTCCACCCCAGGGCACCCCCTTTATCAGCCTCCAGCCAAATCTGTGGCTACCTGGGGACCCGACTGTGACAGCCCACCAAGGTGTGAGAAATTCCAAGCACAGGTAATCAAACACCATAGCCAGCCAAGTGGAATTCACTTTTTAATATTTTAACCATAATGCAAACAGGCATAAATAGACTTTTGTTGAATCCCATAAAATTAGAAGATGAGAACTATACAGAAAAAGAGCATGCGGCCAACGGAGCCTGGGCAACCTCTCGAGGAGCTTGGGGTGAGCGTCGGTCCTTGGAAGAAGGTTCTGGAGCACACAGGACACTTGGTAGCAATTAGCAGCATCAAGAGCTCAGAGCTGGGGACATCTGAGTTTCAGACAGCGTGTGCGTGCTGAGATAGGACCCCGGCTCCACCCCCCTCACCAACTTCTCCATCCCCAGAATGGACACCCACGGGGACAGCCACAGGAGCCACCAGTCCTGCTCATGGGCTTGGAGTGGGTCTTACAGTCACAGTGACAATACAACAGCAAGGACAGTGGAGGCAGAGTGCAGGGTACAGGGAGCCTCAGACCCAGAGGGAGGGCAGTGGGCCCAAAATCAAAATCGAGGACACAGCATCTTATCCAAAGAGAATCAACCATCCTTCTGGCTCAGGATGGGTGTGTGAGACCACGCTACTCTTTTCTCTGCAAGTCCCTCAGGTCTCAGAGTGGTGGGCAGATAAAGGAAATAACCACCTGTAGAGGAAGTCTCTACTGTGAGAAGCCCTAGGGTGGCCGGCAGGGATTCTCTTGCTCAAGCCCAAGAGCAATATTTCTTACCCAAGTAATGTGTGTGTATGGAGCTCCTGCCCTCCAAGGTGACACTGGGCACTGTCTGGTGACTTGTCTCAATGGGCATCTAGTAGTGGAGGCCACAGTGCTGCTCGACATCCTTTAGCCTCAGGACAGTCCCCGTGACAAAGCACAACCCAGCTGCAACTGCCAACAACACTGGGGTTTCTGGGTCCTGGGCTAGAGTCGCCTGCGGGTTAGGGACCAAATCTGGGCACTTTCAATGCCAGAGTCATTGTCTAAAAGACAATGCATTAAGGCACATTTGCCTCCGCCTGTCAGGGCCACCACATTAATGACTGGGGTGTATCCAGTGTCCTGCTTACCCCACAACAGATACTTGAGCACAAAACATGTCCATACACTAAGGCATTCAGACTCCTGGCTACCTCCCTTCCAAGTATTACAGGCGGAGTCTCCCTTAGCCAAAACACTTGGGACCAGAAGTATTTCTGATTTTGGAATTTTTGGATTTGGCAATGTTGGTGATGCAGCTATCTTGGCAATGGGACCCATGGTGAGACTCGGGTGTAGATGTGAAATTCATTTATGTTTCTGGTACCCACAGCCCGGGGGTGATTTGATGCAACATTTTAAGTAGTTCTGAGCATAAAATGATTCTACTTGTGGGTGTCATTGTGGTGCTCAAAAAGTTTTAAATTTTGGAGCATTTTGGATATTGAGATTAGGGATGATCAACCTGCAAGTTGAGGGGACCCCGGGTTCTCACATCTCAGATACAGCAAGGTTCAGAGAGAGAGTTAACTTTTCCTCCTGGGTCCTCTGTCACTGGAGGGGCTGGCAGTAGATGAGGAGAGGTGAGAGGCGAAAGGCCAGGGCAGCATTGGTCCCCACTGGCCAAGCCCATGTCTGTGGGGAGCATTCGTGTTGAGGTGCTGGAAAGCAAGGTCCCGGTCAGATGAGCTACCTAAGCACACGTGGCCAACTGGAACACAACATAGCTCACGGCTCTCCACTGGCCAGGAGGGTTGCGCTTCGAGCCCATACCTCACAAGTGGAAGGGCCCAGATGTGTGCTTGTCCCGCTTGGCAGGTGCCTCCCTCCCCTCCCCCGATCTGGGTCAGGATGCTTCTCTTGGCTTGGAGCTTAGGGCAAATTCTGACCTCCACAGAAGCCTGAAGCAGGTGGCTGTGCAGGGTTTGGCAGTAGAACCCCATGTTCTTAGAGCAGCATCTATGGACTGGGGGGTCACTTTGCTTTCTGTGGATCTAGACTAGGCAGGACCTTGGCAGGTGTCACCCTGAGCTCTGGGAGGAGCTGGTTATTATAGCCCCAGAAATCCACCTTCCCTGGGGCTGTCCTCTATGACCAGGCTCCGTTCTCAAACACAGGCAAGACTCGGATTTCACGGTCGGTCGTCACTCTATAAGGACAGGGCATCAGGTCCTCAGATTGAGCCCCTGGAATCTATCGGCCCCTCCACCTACGCTCCCCGATGGTCACCCATATGCGCCAGGCTAAGGCCAGAAACTCCTTTCCCAAGCACAACTTCGGCCACCTCAATCCCCCTTTCAAAGGTTTGCTTATGATCCCAGTTGTGGTGGGTGCATGCCCGTAATACCAGCAATGTAGAAGCTGAGGCAGGAGCAGCTCAAGTTGGAAACCAGCCTAGGCAACTTAGTGAGACTCTATCTCAAAATAAAAAAAATAAAAAAGGCTGGTAGGTTGCTTGTTTGACCCTCTGTACCATGAAACCAAACCAAACCAAACCACCCACAAGGACTCCCTGTTCCCTACTAATTAAAGTCTGAATCCCTTGATATTTGCTTTCTCTCTGCCTGGCTCCTGGCCATCCTTGCTGTGCGCCTCCCTGCCCCCTTCTGCAGCCTTCCAATCCAGCTCTGACTCACCCACTCAACCCCATTTGATCCACTCCCTGCCAAATTCTCCCCTTCCAAAGTCTACCTGTGAAATCCCACCCACTTCTCAGACCCCAGACGTCTGCATCAGTTCTGAGAATGGCATCTCTACCCACAAGATCCTAACCTTCTGCAGGAGCGGGACTGTGTTTTCTTTTCCCCTGTCTACACCAAGGTGCCTTCTACGGATCAACATGTGTGATGCAGTTAGTGAAAACGAGAACTGGGTTAACCTTTGAGTTGGACACTGCCTCAGCCAATCCAGCTTGCTAGACAGGTGGGTCTGCAGCTGGAAAGGGCATGTAGCCAGTTCGCAGCCATCTGCATAAATGGGGGCTGGTAACCCCCAAATATCCAGGGCACCCTCTTACTGCTACTCACCTATTTTCTGCCTATTGTTGGCCATGGAGCAAACTAAAATCCACCAGCAGATGGCAGTATTTATCCACCCTTCATCAGCACTAAACCCCCATCCTGTCTCCACCAGCGGGACTTTTAGCACGGCCCAGTTTGTTGGTACCAGGAATCCTGGCAAATGAAAGACACATATCAGATTGGCCTTCTGTGTTCTAGCAGCTTGTGGTAGGAGATGAAAGGTGTACTTACAAAGAAAGAGGCCTGCTTGGGAAGAAAGAATCCTGGTTGTATAGCTATCGTCATTTCTTTGCACTATGACAAATGAAGGGGTGCTTCCACCTGCTGATGGAAGGGCTTCCTGGCACGCAGGAAGAACCCCTTATTCAGCAGTGGAAACCTTTCTAGCAGAGAGCTTGATTTGCAGAAGGGAGCTTGAATTGATTCCTCTTTGATGGAGGTTGGACACAGCAGTTCAGTTCTGGGAAACCCGTGACATCTTAGAAAGCGTCCCCAAAGGTTCAAAAATTTGAGAAGAAAGCACCTGGGAGGAAGGGTGCTAGGAGCCAGCACTGTGTTGGCAGCAGAGGAGGCGCTCACGGTTGGCTGCCCTTCAGCTTGGCAAGGTCAACACCTTGCCAAGGGCTTAGTGTTGAGGGCTTAGTCTCTCTATCCATGGGAAAACTAGGATTAAAGGAAGGCAGGTGACATTATAGCTGGGGCCAACTCCCCATGTCAAGGCCGGGACTGCAGTGGGCTGCCAGTGAAAGAAGAAAAAAAGACATAGTTTGGCCTTTAAGAATCTTGGAGGTGGAGCCCTTAGGATGCTGGTACCCGGGTGTCAACCCCTTCTCCGGGGGGCCACGGCAGCTGCTCATGGGCAGGCCCCTAATTGAGCACAAGGAAGAAAACTTGTGCAGGGCACATGACGGAAACAATCTGTCCAACTAAACAAAACAACACAAAATAAAACAAGGAACATCACATGGATTTCCATCCTCCAAGGCAGGGGGAGGGTCACAGGACTTCTTGGCTTTCTCTGGGTGCTGCCTGATACTAAATTTTGATGTTTACCGGTAGACAGAACCTTTCTACCCCAGTTACTCTGAGAGGATAAATACAGCAGGCTGCTGAGGGAGAAAGTGCATTGGCCCCAATTCCTACTGATGATTCCACTGTCTATTTTCTGGATGAATCAAGGGTGTTTGTTAAAAGCATTTTAGCAGAACAAGGAGATCAATGTGAGAGGGTTGCCCCGTGAACCACATCATTCCCACCTGAAGAGGGGGTTCCCATTGGGGTATTTCTTTCAACTTACTTCCTTGCACCTCTTTTATTTGTGGTACTGGGATTGAACCCAGAGCTTTTGCACTGAGCTACACATTCAGTCCTTTTTCAGAATTTGAGACAGCGTCTCACTGAGCCTGTTGGTTGCCCAGGCTGGGCTTGAAACCGCCACCCTCCTGCCTCAGCCTCCTGGAGTGCTGGGATCACGGCGTGCGTTGCCACGTCCTGCTTCCACCTGATTCCTTTTAGCTGACTTTGGTTATTGTAGCTCAAGGCTGAATCAATATGTCCCACCTAGCTGAATGAAAGGGCAGCGACGGCCTCCCTCCCGGACACTTGTTCCTCCCAGGCTCTGCTGTGGGAATATCCAGTTCACTCTTATTCTTTAGGCTCATAATATGACTAGAGGACACTGAGGACAAGGGACCCATCCCAGGTCTCCAGTGGCACAGTGAGACGATCCTTCCTCCCAGACAGCACTCATTCTGGGGCTTGCAGGCGGATGCCTGGGGAGCATCGGTGAGTATGGTCACATCAGCGGCCCCTGGCTGGGCAGTGGTTTGCTTCTCAGGGAGGACATGGACTATACCAAAACCTAAACTCATCCAATTTTGTGACTCTCTCTCTCTCTCTTTCTTTTCTTTTTTTTTTTTTTTTTTTTGTGGAACCGGGGATTGAACTCAGACCCTTGCGCTTGCCAGGGAAGCGCTTATTCTACTGAGCCATCTCCCCGGCCCCTGTGATTCTCTCTTGCAGGGAGATCTTCCCTTGAATCTTCCTATCCCTTTCTTCTTTCCTGCCTTCTACTAGGACAGTTAAGGAGTGTTCCAATGTTTCAAGGACACTGGCATCAGTAGAGAACCAGGCTGGCCACATGCACAGATGCACACACGTGACCAAAACGCCATCCCAAGAAAGGATGGGGGGACAGAGTGGCAGAGACTGGCTCAGCCTTCTGTCCAGCACCCGAAGCCTTTCCAGGGGTCCCCTCCCCCTAGGACAAACCCTAACAGCAGCGGTGGCCACAATCCACTGGTTTCATGCACCCGCGATTTGCCTTGGGCAGCCAGAAAGCAGGGAAGCACGGTTGTGTAGGAGCCATTGCAGGTCAGAAAGGCATCACACTGCAGCAGAACTCGAGGAGAAAACCCAGCGGGCCCGAGGACACCACAGAGGGGCAGAATCCCGAAGAGGGGAACCAGAACGCAGCGACAGGACAAGAGGCAAAGAGGAGCCACGCGGGGTCCCAGAGGAAAGGGTCAGCTGTGTGTCCATTTAGGAAAGCCGTGGCCACCCCCTCTGGGGCACTTGGGGTGCCGCCTGCCATCCCTCTGGGCAACAGGGTCCACTTAAGAGCTGAAAACCCTGTTGGGAGAGAAGGGGCAGAATTAGTGCTACCACAGCCAGGTGATCTTCGTGGCCTGAATAAATGAACCTATGAAGGTCCACAACGCAACTGGACAGGAATGGGACTTCTGACAATCGAGGGAGGCGTGATTGCCAATTATGTGAGCCCAGTGGACAGTGTTACATTTTGTGGTACTGAGGACCAAACTCTCAGGTTCCCTACTGCCAAGCCACATCATCCAGGCCCCTTCTGCGTTCTATTTTGAGACAAGCTCTTGCTAAGTCACCCAGGTGGGACTCAAACCTGCCACACTTAGTGTCCCAACTGCTGGATGACAGGCGTGTTCCTGACAACCTGTGTGTCAGGGTAGATACGTTGTCTTAAAAAAGAAAAGGGCCCTGAGCCTGAAAAATGAGCGCATCCCTTGTACTATAGAGAAGGAGGCAGCTGGGAGGTGACCTGCTTTAAGGCAGAGGCACATGGCCGGGGACAGGGGGACAGGAAGGGCACTGGGAGGTGAGATTGCACCTGAGGTCCCTGTGTCACAGAGATGAGGTAAGGTTTAAGTAGTGAAACTCTGTCCCCGTCTTGTGGTGCCTCAGAATGCTTCCAGAAATTTCTATGGGATGGATGAAGTCCAGATCTTTGGGATTGTAATTTGTGCCAGTAAGAAAGTCCTCCTTCTTTTTCTTTTTTTTTTTGGAGGTGGGGGGAGTTGATGGAAGTGTGATAGCAGGAGCAGGTGGCTCTCATTCCACTAGGGGGCGCCCCAGCCCCAGGAGGATGCCAGCAACTGAAGCAAGGGGTCCCACACTCTTAAGAGCTCAGATCACCCAGGGGGCTTTTTATAAATTGAGGTTTGAAAACAGAATTTACATACTGAGTTATATCCCTGGCTCTTTTTAATTTTTTTTTCTTTTGAGGCAGTCTTGCTAAGTTGTAAAGTTGCCCAAGCTAGGCTTGAACTTGTGGCCCTCCTGCCTCACCCTCCCTAACTGCTGGGGTTATAGGTGTATGCTACCATGCCCAGCTGAGAGAGACTGTTAACGTGTTTAACTGGTGCACCCTAACTCTTGAGTTTCAGATTCAACAGGCCTGTGTCAGCCTAGGAATTTGCATTTCAATGGGGTCCACAGTTGCCCTGGCTTTTGCTGGCCTAGGGAAGCCATGCCCCCATGGAAAAGTCAGCTGTCCCTGTCCCCAGACTGGAAGAGAAGGCCCTGGCTGGAGATCCGGAGGCGGCTTACTCATCCGTGTCTTTCTTGTTCTCTTCAATGAAGGCAATGGACTCAGATCTAAGGCGGTTGGTCACTTCATAGGTGCGCAGGGTGACTCCAAAAATATCTTCATGGTACCGGTTGTCATCCTAGGGGATAGGAACAGCCAGAGAACAGCCCTCAGGTCCCATCCCGGGTCTTGGAGAAGGGGCAGACATGCTGCTGCTCTGGGGAGAGAGACCTAGAGAAGGTGGTCCCTGATGACAGGATGCGGGGCCCAGGGTCCCCAGGGTGGCATGGTCTTTAAAGCCTGGTGTTGGCCATGCTCTGTCCCCGCTGGCAGCTGGCCAAGAGCACTGGCATTGCCACCGGGAGTGGTGCCTCTGCTTGCGTGCTCCCGGGTCAAAGGCAGCACTAACACCACTCTCTTCCTCCTCTCATTCCTGCAAACCTGAGTTCAGAGCTGGGCAACACTGGCTTACGTGTGGCATATTGCAGCCCGAGACCAGCTACAAGGGCTGGGAGGCAAAGCGACTACGTGCCACTTGGGGCTGCCCCACGCTGCTGCAGTGCAGACCTCTGAACTCTCTGAATTTTAGAAGCAATGCGAGATTCCTTGGCAGGACCGGGTGGGGGTCAGGTATGTTCCCAAGGGGCAGCAGCTCTGAGGACCCAGGGAACCTAAAGGCATCTCGGTGCAGAGGAGGGGTAGCACTTGGGAAGGTGCTGAGACCCAGCCTTGCGTGGTCCTGGAGGTTTTGGAGAAAGCTGGAGAGTGGGTTCATTTCATTTGGGGAGGTCTTTTAGCTCTCCAGAGGCTGATGAAATAAAAACACACTGTGTTTAAATAAAAAACTTATTACAGCAAAAGATCCATGGCCATAAATTACCCTCAAAACACTCCCTCTCCCTATCATTTATCCTCTATCATTCTTGCTGCTTTCTTTCTTTCTTTCTTTCTTTCTTTCTTTCTTTCTTTCTTTCTTTCTTTCTTTCTTTCTTTCTTTCTTTTTTTTTTTTTTTTTTTTTTTTTTTTTGTGGAACCGAGGATTGAACTCAGGCCCTTGTGCTTGCCAGGAAAGTGCTTATTCCACTGAGCCATCTCCCTGGCCCCTCTTGCCGCTCTCTGAAACAATTCTGGAAGTCCTTTTTCTTGAGTGACTTAATGATATGTGATCAAAAACACAGCGCACACTGCCGTGGCCTGCCACCTGACAGAAAGGCAGGCTCTTCAAACACGGCAGTGCATCCTCACCCACTGTGGCCCCTTGGATCTGGCGCCATGGAACTGGTCTTTCCAACAAATCTAAATGACCATGACAAGTAAGTGTTCTGAATTGACTCAGGACACCGAGGCAGCCATGACGGGGCGGCTAAAGACACTCATGAAAGGGGCCAGCTGCAGAAAGTGACAAAAACCTCAGAATGACGACATCAGGAATGGGAAGATGTCCCCCCCTGCTCTGGCCTTAGAGCACCAGTACTGTCAACACAACCATTTTCCTAAAACTGTTAAACAGATTCAACGCAGTCTCAACCAAAATACCAACAGCCTGTCTCACAGGCAGAGAAAACAATTTTAAGCTTCATATGGAACACAGAAGGGCCCTGGCGTAGCAAGAGCAGTCTCAGGCAAGAACGAAGTGGAAGTTGTTACACTACCTGATTTCAAGCTATACCACAAAGCAACAGTGATAAAAATGGTGTGGTACTGGAGCAAAAACAGACATGTGGATCAGTGGAACAAAACAGAGGATGCAGAGACATCTCCAGGGACACGCAGCACTAAAAGTGCTGCTGGAAAAGTGGATGCCTGTCTACGGAAGATTGGAACGGGACCCGTATCTCTCACAATGTGCTAAACTAAAATTAAAATGAATCAAAGATCGAAACGGCAAACCTATGGAAGATAAAATAGGTAGAAACACTTGGAGTCACAGGTACAGGAAAGGATTTTCTGAGCAACCTCAATTGCACAAGAAATAACAGCAGGAACTTGTTGATATGTGGGATGATATCAAATTAAAAAGCTTTTCCACAGCAAAAGGATCAATTAACAGAGTGGAGAGGCAATGTAAAGATTGGGAAAAATTTTGCCAGCTCGTCACCAGACAGAGGACTGATACCTAAATTGTACAGAGAGCCGAAACATAATTAGACCACCTGAAATAAAAGGTGGTTTACTATTATTTATTTCTAATAAATCAGAAATAGGGAGGTTAAGTGAGCAGATACCTCCCAGGGGAAAAAGTACAAATGGCCAACATGTATATGGAAACTGTTCAACGTCTCTCGCTGTTAAGGTTTGTGTTAGACGTCCCCCCAGAAGTCTCCTGTGATCATAGGGGTTTTGGAGGTTGTTAAATCTAGAATGTGTGACTGACTGGTAGCGCAATGCTGGGATTAAGAGTTCTGGGATTAAGGGTGGGTTATTGCTGGGTCAGCCCACTGAACAGACTGGCATTGCCCTAACTCTGGTAGACTGGATATAAGGGACACAGAGAGGCTACTCTTGGCCTGTCTTGCTGCTTTTGCTGTCTTCTGTCACCATGAATGGTTGCTCCTTTGCCATGTGCCACCCTGCCTTGTGGCACCCAACCAGGAGGTTGGTTCTGAGAGTAGTGGAATACTATGCAGCGATAGCCAACTACGGACTGATACCTCTACAAACTGTGAACTCAACGAACCTTTCCACCTTTAACTTTGGGTGTTGGGTATGTTATCTCAGCAAGGAGGGAAAAGTCACGAAGACACTGGCTTCTAGAAAGGACACAAATTAAGACAAGTGCACTCTACACCAGAGAGAATGGCAAAATAACAGACGCTGGTGTGGCTGTGTTGAAAAAGGAGCCCTTCTTCATTGCTGGTGGGAATGTGAACTAGTACAACCATCACAGAAATCAGGATGGAGATTTCTCAAAGGACCAAGGTTAGCCATTCAGGGCCAAGGATATAGCTCTGCGGCATAAGTACCTGCCTGGCAAGTGCAAGGTCTCAAGTTCGGTCCCCAGTATAAAAAAAAGAAAGAAAAAGTTCCCTTCTAGATATGTTCCCCCAAATAGCAGACGATATCCTACTGCAGCACTAGATGCGTCCCTGATGCTTATAGAAGCCTAGGCCATAATAGCCAAATCCTGGTAGCAGCCTGCATACCCATCAGTGGATGACTGGACAAAGAAAAGGAGCTGTTGTACATAATGGAATAGTACTCAGCTATAATGAAGGATGAGTTTGCGACATCTTTAGGAAAGTGTACCTGGAAAATATGATGTTAAGTGAAATACGTCAGACACACAAGCTTAAATGCCATATAATATCTCTCAAAGGAATAAGGCAAAGTACAAACAATAAAGGATGGATTGCAGGAGAGAAGAAGATGGATCTCCTGCAAATGGGAAGGGGGACAGGAGACCAGGGGTGAGGGGTGAGGGGAAGGGAGGGAGGGGAAATACATGTGCCATGTACAGGAACCTGGCGGCTCGGCGAGCACAGACGTGAGCTGAGAGCAGTAACACTGACAAGGATGAAAACGGGGGCAGGGGACACAGGAAAAGAGGAAAAGGGATTATGAAAGGAAGCAAGCCCTACTGGGTGCGCTCACCCACTCCCCAAGATGAGTGCAAGCTGCGTGTCCTACAAACACGTAGGACAGAAGGGCCGGCCAGATAGCTCAGCAAATAAAGTGCCTGCTTAGGCAAAGCACAACAGCTGGGGTTTGATCCCCGGGGTGCCGTGTGGGCCCTGCCCCCCCAGGGTACGCGGAGACAGCTGTTGAGACTGGGCATGGTGGTGCACGCCTGTAATCCCAGCGCTTAGAAGGCTGAAAATAGGAGGATCACTATGAGTCTGATCTGTGTAGTGAGATCCTGTACTAAATACATTAAAAAAAAAAATAAAAAAAAAGGGCCAGGCATGGTGGCGCATGCCTGTAATCCCAGCACTCAGGAGGCTGAGGCAGGAGGATTGTTGTGAGTTCGAGACCAGCCTGAGCTACAAAGTGATCTTAATGCCAGCCTGAATTGCATAATGAGACCCTGTCTCAAAAAGACAAAAAAAAAAAAAAAAAAAAAAAAAAAGTACGAAAAGAATGTGGCAGCAATGCTGGGATGAGTGTGCCTGAACCGAGGGGTGTGCTGAGGGGGAGTCAAGGACAACGGGCCTTGCGCTATGATTTTTCTTTCACTAGTGATTTTTGCATTCTACAAAGTCCTAGGCCCAGACACTGAGGACACGGCCATCCTGCAGCTCTCTCGGGTCCATGATGTTTCTATGAGGAAGTTCTTTCTCTGCCTCTTGCGGTGGTTGAGAATCAGACTTGGAGTAAGTGTTTTTTTGCTATAAAGGTCTGAACCCTACAGTGATTTTTGATCACTATTCGTTTAGAAAAACTGGGGGGGGGGCAGGATAGCTCAGCAGCATAAGCGCTGACCTGGCAAGTGCAAGGTCCTGAGTTTGATCCCTGACACACACGTGCACACACACACAGCAGTGAGAAGGGTGGGGTAGGAGGAAGCGTGGGGAATCCTGGGAGCTTTGCTCCTATTGGGCCAGCTGGTCACATGGTTATGACTTCACTGGCTGAGCTACAAGTCACCTCTACAACAGCCTTTAGCTGCATTAGAAAAAGGCTCTTAACAGGAGATGCAGTTCCACCCCAAGGTGTGTGGACTGGTGACAGCAGCATGAGGTGGCTTTCACCAATCATTCCGCTGTTGCCCTTGGACAGATCTTTTTATATCATGTACAACCCATTCAAACTGGACAGGTGTTTGGTTCTGGATCAGGAAGAGCTATGTCACCCAGAGGCCCCTTTGCTTGTTATTTTGAGGCATTATAGCGCCCAGCCATATTCGGCACGCTTAGCCTGTCTTCCTGCCCTTCTTTCTCTCTACCCACAGGTCGGGACCACCTCTATCCTCTGCCCTGGGCATAAGTGCGAGGTGGGGAGCAGGGACACCCCCACGGCTCCCCTAATCATTGGCAGGTGGAGTAAGAGGAGACAGGAAGTTGGGTGCGGGGAGCTGGCCCGGGGGAGCGGCCCGGGAGCCTGCCCGCCGCCACTCACCCTCAGCCTGCTGATGAACACGCCGGCGTCCTCCTCCGAAAGTCGCCCCTGCTGAGCCATGATGCGCTGGATGGCCTTGAGGACGTCGGCAGCCATGGTGACGTCCCCGCACACGTAGATGTGGCCCCCTTGCTCCTTGAGGGCTCGGTACACGGCCTCGGCCAGCTGCTCTTGTAGGACGTCCTGCACGTACTTCTGCAGGGGGGCAGGAGACCGGCTGTGTGAGGTTCCCGGTGTGGCTTATGTGCCCTCCAGAAAGGACAGGGGGATGCAAGGGCATGTGGGCAGGTCGGGGATTTTGTGAGGTGGCTGCAGGGAAGGAGGGAGTGAGGGGCCGGAAGTGTAAGGCAGGGAAGGAAGGGGTGCTGCTGGGCATCGTGGGGAGGAGCTGCTCCCCACGTTGGTTGACTGGAGCATAAAGGACCATGCCCCCCAGAGGCAGCCCCAGTCAGGGCACCCAGAGTGGGGAGCTGTGATCTGCTTGCTCCTCGCAGCAGTGGCTGTGGTTACACATGGGGTGTGGACACTGTACACTTCTGGGGGTGGCTGGGCACCTGCAGGCCCCCAGGCTGCAGAGCTAGAGAAGCCCAGGGTGTGCGCCAGCTGCAGTAAGCTCAGAGCATGCGCGCAGGGTGTGTGTGTGGGGGTATACCGGGTCAATTCCTACTGCTGCTGGCGTGTTTGTCTTCAACTTGCCTGGGATCTCCCAGGTCCAGGCCTTGCTACCCTCAGCTGCTAAGCCCTGGATACTTGGCACTGGCTGGTAGTATGGACATAGGCTGGTGCCAGCTGGGTTCCAGCTGTCAATTGTTCTGTACAATCCCTGAGTGCCACCCTTTATCAGGTGTCCCGGCCCTTTCCCTGGGAACAATCACTTGGACCACACCAAAATCCAACAGAACCATCACCAGTTCCTGTGAAATAAATTATTTTTGTGGTGCTAGGGATTGAACCCAGGGCCTTTGTGCCAAGCTATGCCCCTTTCTCTTTCTAAAATTGAGACAGGGCCTTACTAAGGTGCTCAGGCTGGGCTTGAACTTGTAACCCTCTTTCCTCAGCCTTCTGCACTGCTAGGACGACAGGCTTGTCCCACCAGGCCTGGCTCAGTTCCAGAGCTTCCTTGTCACTATAGTGGAAAGCAGGCATTCATGAAGCATTCTTTCCCTTTCCTCCTCCCAGGCTCTCGGCTGCCACCAACCCACAGTCAGGTCTTGAAAGACCTTTCAGGATGGCTATGGCGGACACGGGAAGAGGCCCCCAGGCCTACGGGCCGAGAGCCTGACTCCGGTGCAGCCACGCTCATGTCCCGACTGGATTACTCCACTGATGAGTTCCAGGCTGAGTGGGCTGCTAGTGGACAGAGCTCCGCTAGAGGAGACAGGTTGCTGGGGTGTGTCCTGCTGGAGGCCGGGTCTGTGCCAGGCTCTTCCTTCCTCTTTCTCCTCCTGTCCCTCTGTCTGTCTGTCTCCTTTCCATCTGCTAAGAGGGGAAAACTACTACAAATCGATCCATTTCCAGGCTTTCTGAAGTACCCAGGGTAACCCAGAAAGGGCCAAGTTGGGGCTCTGTCCCGAGCCTGCTCATGGTGTCCACACGAGTGTGCAGGGCTCACCTTTGGTTTGTCCGGCTCCCGGGAGTAGGCTGTGTACAGCTCTCTGAAGACGCCCTTGTTCTTGGCCTGCAGGGTCTCCTCCCTGTAGATGTGATCTATCTTGGATTGCCGACACCCGAAGACCAGGACCATGGGGCAGGGAGTGATTCCTGGGAACCAGAAGGCCACGTGTCACTGAGAGCTTTGGAGCCCATGTGGGGGTGGGTGGAGATGCCAGGGTGGGGAGCTGGGACCCTGAGATGTGCCGTGTAGGCCCAGGCTGAGGAGCACTGGGGCAGGCAGACGTGTGGGTGCACACATGCAAGCGAGTGAGTGCGCGCGCGCGCACACACACACACACACACACACACACACACACAGAAGGTGGCTTGGTGTGTCCAGGCTTTGACACGCTCCCCTCTCTGAATGTCCACCCTCCCTGTGGGCCCCGTTCTGCTTAGGAGCCCCAGTGCCAGGCAGCACTGACAGCCCAGGATTGGGCCAGACCTCCTGGGTTCCAATTCCAGCTGTATGTGACGGTGCCCAGTTCAGCCTTCTAGGCCTCAGTTTCTCCAAGTGCAAAATGGAAACACAGTCATCCCTGTGCATTTACCCCTTCTCAGATACCAAAATCTGTGGGTGTTTAAGTCCCTTCTATAAAATGGCATAGAACGTATGCAATATCCTCCTGTATGCTTTAAAACATCTCTAATAATCACACCAGCCAACATCATAGAAATAGTTCTTATACCACATTGTTTAGGGGATAACAACAGAAAGAAGTCAGGCAGAGCAGTACATGCACATAATCCCAGTGACTCGGCAGGCCAAGGCAAGAAGACGCGAGTTTAAGGCCAGCCAGGGAAACTTTGTGAGACCCATTTTCAAAGTAAAAATCCAAAGTAAAAGGGATCTGGGCACGTAGCTCAGTCATGCAGAGCTTGCCTAGCATGCGTGAGGCCCTGTGCTCAGTTGTCAGTAGCAGCAACACACAGAAGCTGTCACATGGTCAGTCCAGATGGAAATGTTTCTTTTGGTATACTGAATCAGCCCTTGGGCGACTGTGAAGACCGGGACCCAACGGATCAGAGGGTGATGGGAGTCGCAGCACCCACCTCATGGGGTTGCGGGGGTGGGGAGTGAAATGGGAAAACTGGGGCTGGCCTCTGGTGAGCTTATTGCAAGTATCAACTGTTCTGCTGCACCCCCAGTTCCATGGGAAAGAATTCGCTTTTTATTTGAGCTGTTTTTCTGTTGTGTATGTTGTCACCGACCTGGCACCTCCATTGGTGGAGGGCACTTTTTAGCCGCTAGCCTGAGCTACTCTGACACATACACGATTGTTCCACTGGTGGCTGTGCCACTGGTGGTACCAATGGATCTAGTCGATTTCATTGATCTTTTTACCAATAAACTTAATAAAAAGTCTATAAATGGAGAGAATGTAGTTAGTTGCTTGAATCTCATTAATCACTGCCCAAGTAAAAATGTGAATTAGCACTAGCCATTCTGATTAAAAACTACTGAAATAATCAACAAATATAAGTTTATTAAATTAAGAGTTTATCATAATTAATTCTCCAACATTTATCATGGATATCTTACAAGGACCCCATTGCTGGTGTATATACTATGAATTTTTATCTGCTGTACCAGTCATTGGCTGGTCATGCATGTGTCACTGGTGGTCCATCTGTGGGGGTGGCTGGATTTGGCCATGAGACATGAATTGCAGCCCTGTGGCGAGCACGTTAATTCTGATCTGATGATGCCTCCCACTGTGGGTCCCCCTGCTCCTCCCGCCGATGAATGGTCAAGAGGCTGTCCAGGGTTCAGTCAACAAGCACAGCTATTCGATAAGGATTCGCACCTGCCCCATCTAAGTCTGTTGGTTTTAGGAGCAGCCTCCTCTTACTGTCAAAGAAAGGGGACTGCAGGACCCCAGGACCCTGCGTGGAAGGTCTGGAAGGGCCGTCGGGAAGATACCATGAATTTCTCCTGTGGGGTCAGGTCAGGACTGCTTCTCTGTCCATTCCAGGCAGGGAAGCAATAGAGATAGAGCTCCTACCCACCTTTATGCTGGATATCAAACTGCCGTTGCTGCCAGAAGCTTCGGAAGGGGGCAATGCCGGTGCCCGGACCAATCAGGATGCAGGGGACCTGGGGGTTTTGGGGTAGGCGGAAGCTGGGAGCGCTGGACAAGGAAGAGAGAGTCAGAAGTCTTGCTGAGCTCAGATCTGATTCCAAACAGCAGAGCCCACAGCACGTCAGGCAGCGGCGCATACATCTGGGTGCAGGACTCTGAAGATTCCACTCTCAGTGGCTAAGGAAAAGTGGTGAGCCGTGGCCAGGGCTCAGGTGCAGATGCTCTTGCTTGGCAAAGCAGGTGCCTGTCATGGGTCTGTATTTGGGTCTGCCTATTAACAAGGAATGGGGAAGGGAATGTTCCAGTAGATGGGGGCAGCTGAATGAAACTGGGGACAGACTGAGGGTACCCAGGAGAAACTGGGTAGAATTCCTGCTAGGCTGCAAATACCACACAGATTGAGAGTAGGGCCCATTGTATCCTGGCTTGCAGCACGTCCATAGCCTTGGGGAGCGTTGTCACGTAGACTTGGCTCTGCCGTGCCACTTGACCTCAGGGCCCCATTTCCCTAACATACTGGAATAATACAGGGTGTTGGTCTGTACTTCCCCTGACCTGGACAACTCCCTGCAGCCCCTCAGCCTCCTCCCCACCGCTCCAACTTGTGACCCCAACATGTAGAATTGAGCCAGCCTCTTGGTTTTCTTCATTGCCACTCACCCTCTCACAAAACAGGGTACCACCTCGTCAGCCTGTATCCGGTTGAGCCAGGAGGAGCACACGCCGTGGTGAACTGGTCCTTCTCCATCTAGCAGAGGAAGCAGCAGGGTGGTCTGGCTGGCCCGCTGCCCCTGCCTCCCCACCCTCCAGGCCAGGAAGCTCTCAGGTTAGCACTGCACTCCCGCTTTGGAATTCATGGCCTCGGAAGACCTCCGAAGGGGGAGAGGGAATGGAAGAGCTGGGGTGAGTTGGTGGTTGGGCACCAGCCCAGGGTTCTGTGGGGTGCAGGCAGGTTGTATTCAAATCCTGTCCACCGAGATGGCCTTGGGCTCAGGGTCGCGGGTGCAGTCTGCAGGCACCTGCATTTTGATTGCTTTTCCAGGAGGGGCAGCACAGGTGAGAGCTTGGGGCCGCTGCCAGGTGAGCTGCCCCAGGGCATGGTGGGAGCCTTGCCTCTGTGGGCCCTAGGGGATGCAGACCTGCGCCTCTGCCCACCTCGGGTATGATAGGAGACGATGGCCACGGTGAGGTGCACCTCGTCGGGGTACATGTCCGGGGAGGAGCTGATAGAGTAATAGCGAGGCTGCAGCAGGGACAGCTGGGTGAGCAGCAGGGTGGCCGGCATCTGGATGGACGGAAACTCCTCCAGCACCTCAACTATTGTGGGGTTCTTGCCCCATTTCCACTCCTCATACTCCTGCAACCCCTGTGTCAGAAAGGGACGGAGCAGAGTGTGAGGCCAGCTGCTGGCCATTTCCAGTGCATGCAGATTAAGAGCCAGACTGGGTACCACTTCTGGAGAGCTGTGTCCTGCCTGGTTTGCATCTCCGGAGGACATTCTGGAATCCACAGCACCTTGGCTCACGTGGGCTGCCAGCCCCAAATACCTCTGTCAAGTTGATCTGGACAATGGGTTATGTGGAAGACAGACAACGGGAATGAAGGTACCAGTGATCTGCTGCCTGAGGAGGGCTACTCTTCATAGATGGCATTTACTACACATCCTCACAAAGCAGAAGGGGTGAACCAAATGAGGCATGGTGGGATGCACCTGTGATTCCAGCACCCTCAGAGCCTGAGGCAGGAGGATTGAGAGTTTGAGCCCAGCCTGGGCTATTTAGTGATTTAGGGAAATTCTATCTCAAAATAAGAAATAAAGGAAGGACTGGGGATATAGCTCAGCGTGAAGGCCTGGGTGAAATCCCCAGTACTTAGAAAAAAAAGGCAAAGCAGCTCCTCTGGTCCTCTTAATAAAGATACCAACCCATCTCCAAGGACAAAAGATTCCTGACCTAACCACTGCCCAGCTTCTCTACCTCTCCTTTGGTGAAGGACGAGAGATGAAACCCAGGGCCGTGGGCTTTACCCCTGAGCTACTGCTACACCCCAGCCCTTCTTATCACTTCATCTTGAAGCAAGGTCTTGCTAAGTTGCCTAGGCTGGCCTTGAACTTACAACCCTCTTGCCACACAGACTTGAAATAGCAGGATTACAGGGTTGTGCCACCCTACCCAATTAGTCCCCCCCCAACGCCCTCACCTTGTAGAGCTGGTCTCAACATATGAATTTATTTATTTAGATCTTTATTTATTTGGTACAGGGTCTCATTGTGCACTCAGACTCATAGTGATTCTCCTGTTTCAGCCTCCCCAGTGCTGGGATTACAGGCGTGCACCACCATACCCAGTTTCAGTGGCTGGAATGACATACAATACTGGGGATCGAACCTGGGTCCTTTCACTTGCCAGGTAGGTGCTTAGACCACTGAGCTATCTCCTTAGCCCCATGTGAATTTATTGAAGAGGCAAAATATTCAGACCACAGCAGGTATTACTCTTATGCCTGTCTTGTGGGTGAAGACACAGTGGGATACAGAGGTCTTGTGGCTACGAGTGGTGATGCTGGGCTCTGAATCTGAGCCAGAGTATGGTAAACTTCAGCTAGCAGCCACTCCTGGTTTGCCACATGCCTGCTCTGTATGGATCATGAGATAAAAATTGCTTTTACATTTTTAAATGGTTGAGGAAAAAAAAACAATCAAAAGAGCCACATTTTGTGAGGCAAGAATAGGAAATGAAATTCAAATATCTGAGTCCACCAAGACCTTGTTGACCCGGGGTCACGCCTGCTTACTTATTTTTTTGTCTAAGCTGCTGAACTGCCATGGTGAGTTCAATTGTTGGCACAGTGACCAAAGGGACTGCACACTGAGCTGCTTGTCACCTTGTACAGGAAGACATCTGCTGGCCCCCGCCTTGGGCACCCTGGGATGAGAGCTTATGCTCCTGGCCCTGCAGGACAACAGCGAGGCCCGTGGAGGTCATGCCTTAGTGACCCCAGCCCCACAACAGGACGTGGTAGGTGCAGAGTGCACGCCTGCAGCCTGCTGGTTGCTGAGGAGGCCGGGGCAGCTTCCTCGGGTGTGTTCAAGACAGTGAGTTGACAGTGCAGGAAAAACAGGTTGGAGCATGTAAGGGGCCATGTTTGGGGGCGTATTGGCAGCAAAGCCCAGCTGTTACCAGGGAATGTGGGAATTCTCTGGGGGCCCTGGAGTTGTTTTTCTTACATCTCAGAAGATGCCCTGGCATCCTTTATTGCCAGCACCAGAGGCTCAGTTCCTGGGAGGGGAAGGAGAGTGGCTTACACGTGTGTGTGGCCAGGCGCACCACAGAGTGTGGCCCGGGGACTGTCCTTGCCTAATGCATGGGAAGCGGGCATCCTGTGAAGGTGTAGCCTGCACCTGCAGCCAGGCTGAGCTCCAGATGTCACAGCACATCTGGCCGAGAGCCCCAGCGGGGGCTGTCTGAGGTGGACACTGGGCTGGACCTGTCAGCCGCCTGAGGCCGACAGCCTTCCCCAGGGCTGATGCCGGGTCTAGCTCTCTGGTGTTATGGCTTATTTCTAGATGCCCAGACACCACGGCCAAAGCCTCATGAGACCCTAAGTGGGGCTCTCAGAGTGGCAATCATGGGGGTGTGATGCTGAAGGAAGATTCGCTCTGAGGTCGGCGGCACCAACCGATAGGCTTGTAGCCTGGGAGGAATAATAAAGGTAAGGAAAAGGAAGGCCCTGCTTCTTGCCTGCTGGGCCATGGGCCGTTTCTCTTCCGCTGTTTTCCTCTGTCGTGTTGCCCTGCCTTGGAGTGGGCCAACCGCAGACTGGAAACTTCTGCAACCTCGGAGCTAAAACAACCCTTTCCCCCTTTAACTTGTGGGTATCAGCTATTTTTTTTTTTCCTAGCAATGAGAAAGTAACTAAGACAAATGGGCTCTTTCCAGTCCAGAGTTGATCACAGAAGGAAAGATCCCAAGACAGGCTCACTCCTGGGATGGAGGCCTTTGCTTCTAGGGCTCTTCAAGAACCTTGCTTGTCCCTCCATAAGCTGCACTGCAATCTGAGCAGCTCTGACCTGGCCTCCTTCTGTTTCCCTTGGTGTTAGCCTTGTTTTAAGATCTGGTAAGGCTGGCCAAATAGCTCAGCGGATTAAAGCGCCTGCAGGCAGGCACAAGTGGGGGGGCTCCAATCCTGGGCCTGCGGTGCTGGCCCCGCCCCCAGGGCACACTGAGATGGCGATTGAGGCTGGGCAAGGTGGTGCACGCCTGTAATCCCAGCTGTTGGGAGGCTGCAAACAGGAGGATCAGTAGGCGTCCGATCTATGCAGTGAGACCCTGAACACCCTGCAGACCCTTCCCTGAAATACAGAATAAATAAATAAATAAAGATCTGGTGATTCTTCCCACCTTCTCTGACTCTTTTTTCTGTTTCCTTTAACACATGTGTTTCAATCAAAATAAAAAAAACCCTTGCTCATTTATCCCATCTTAAGAGATGTTGTGCTTTTCAGAACAAATGATCATATACATACGATTATGAAAATTTCTTTTTTTTTTTTGCGGAACCAGGGATTGAACTCAGGCCCTTGTGCTTGTCAGGGAAGCGCTTATTCCACTGAGCCATCTCCCCGGCCCCTGAAAATTTCTATGTTATATAATCCTGTGCAAAGGGCAATGACCTTTGGTTGTTCCCTTTTTTTGGCTGGCTCAGCCCCTGTGGGGCTGTTGTAGCATGCAGTGCTAGGGATCGAACTGCAGTCACCTGTGCTTGCCTAAGCTTGTCTAAGCAGGCGCTTTAGCCCTTTGAGCTATCTCACCGGCCCAACCTCTGGTCCTTCTTGACACTGCCCCTCCCCACCATGAATTGCAACTTTAAAATCACAGTCATATATGCACATAGTACAAAAGTTCAATAATTCTTCCAGGCGTCTGATGAAAAACAATGGCTTCCTGCCCTACCAGGGCCATCTGACTGTAGCTCCCCCGAGGTAACCACTGATAATTCTCTGTTTCTTCTGGTGTTTATTTCCGTATTTCTAAGTAGAATGCACCTGCTAACCAGCCTGTTGCTCATGGCGCACCATTCAATCCCTCCTCCTGGATGGCAGACGGAGGCTAAAGCATCCTTTGCTAGGGGCTTGCTTACTGGCAAGGAGACCCCACTGGGAGGGCCTCCGGGGTAGGATCCTTCCTTCCTCCTTTCCCTTTTTCCTCCTCTTTCCCTGTATGATCCCCACCCAAAGCCTCATACATACCAGGCAAGAACTCCACTATAGAGCTACAACCCTGGCCATTGAAATTCTTTTTAATTGAGCCAGGGTCTGGCTCATTGTCCAGGCTGGCTCTGCTCCAGCTACTGGAGTAGCTGGGGTTTAGGGGAGAGATCCTACCAAATAGCCTTTTCGAGCCGGTGACTCCACCATTTCTATGCCAGGGTGGCGTAAACTGTGCTTGGCTTCCTGGCCACCAGAGACCTCCTGGGCCTCACTGTTCTATCCACAGCTCCTTCTACCAGAGCACTGTGAGATTCTGCTTCTCTCTCTTCCAAGAGTGGGTGAGTTGGGGCGGGGAGATGGCTCAGGGGCCGGGGAGATGGCTCAGTAGAATAAGCACTTCCCTGGTAAGTGCAAGGGCCTGAGTTTAATCCCTGGTTCTGCCAAGAAATAAAATAAAAAAGAGTGGGTGGGTTAGAACTCATGAAAACTCAGAAAAGCAAAAATGGAGGCAGATAAGAGTCTGAATTTCTGCGGTGGTCAGAGTGTGCTCAGTTCAGAGGGGCTGCTCTTGTTCTTTAGATGGTTAGGACCCGGCAAAATGGAGAGAAACCAGCGTGGGGTGACCACATGCAGATTAGAAAACCGTACAAGCTGCCCTCTGCTGGACAGATGTTGGAACAACAGTGCCACAGCTTGCCAATGACCAGGAGGTGAAAGGTTCCCAGTGAGAATGGGCTGGGTTGTTTTTTTTTTTTTTTTTTTTTTTAATTCTTTTTCCACGTTCCGTAGAGACTTAAGTTTAACATATCAATACTTGATGGAAAATACATGTTCTCTCTAATGCCTAAGATGTTTGATATTCAGACAGATAGTGAGGTTAAACCCGTTGCAGGGCAATAATAAGCTTCTCTTCTGGAGGGTTAACAACTTAAGTTTGCAGACCAAAAATTAGAGAAAAAGAAGGGCTGCAAGGACAGCCAAAATTTTGGCCCTAGCCTTTCAAGGTCAGTGAAGACTCAGGACATAGGAGAACCTGTACTGTAACATCACTTAACTCAGCTGTGTCCCAAATTTTTCTGATCAAGGAGATTATGGGGCCATAGAGGAAAGTAATGGATGATGTAGAGTGTGCCTAAGGAGAGTCACATGGAGAGAAAACATTCTCTCAGGCTCTCACAGAGCGCAAACTGGTCAAGCAATGGCTGTGACTCATCCACATGGCTGACACTGACAAAGGATCTACAAACTGTGGTACAGGGTTTTGGGATAAGCCTGAGGGGACTTGACTGACCTTGTTAGATACAAAAGTTACATTTCTTGTTATATAGGTCTTGCTTTATCTTGGTCTTAACCATCCAGCAGAAAAGTATAGAAACGAGGTATGAAAAGTGAAGCCATGTTAATATGCTGAGCTGTGGAAGGCTCAAGTTGTCAGATTCAGACACTGCCAGTCCTGCGGATAACCCACTACTACTGTGGACTACTGGACTATATCAGAATATTTTGCTGAATTCATGCACCTATAATATTTGGATGGAAATGGGATACTCATCTCTGACAAAACTAAACAAGAAAGGAGATATAAATGAAGAACAATTTTGCATCTGTATATATAAAATAGGATAGATATATAGCTATTTTCTCTTAATTCAATGAGAAGAAAGATTTGTACTAATAGTGTTTGGACAGGATATCCTGTCTGCATCTTGTACTATGAATGACTACGACAAAGACAACCGTATGCACTGCATTAATTGTTGTAACTCTCCTACCAACCTGTTTTGAAGCTGTCTCATTGCAATTTTTTTTCTCAATAAAATTAATTTTTAGAAAATTAGTGCACCTTGCTGAGGACTAGCAGGCGCTGCTTCTCCTTCTCGCTGGTGGCCAGGGAGGCGAACTGCTGCAGCTGCAGGGGTGTGGGTGGCGTGGTGATGTCCAAGTAGTATCTGAAAGCCTGGAAGATGGTGCAGGGAGGGAGGCGGGGCTCGTCCTTCCAGTTACTGATGACACCTGAGGAGGCACAAGGGAACGAGGATGTAGGGGCGGGCTCGGGCCCACTCCCGGCCTGCTGTGGCAGCGGAGGGTGCCCCGGAGGAGCAGTAAGCATCAGGCCAGGCCATGTGAGTCTTCCGTCTTTCACACAGGTCCAGGGGAACCTGTGGTCGCCTCACGAGTACAAGGAGTTAAAATATAAATATGAAGCCAAGTGATGCCTGGGAGGCTGAGGCAGGAGAATCTCAAACTAGAGCCTAGGCTGAAGTTTGGGTAACCTACTGAATTAGGGCAGCCGTGTTTCCAAAAAAA